>SKCR01008406.1:0-23996 GCA_019454045.1 Zanthoxylum bungeanum | reverse complement strand
CCGATCAATGTAAGTATTCCGCAACTTCTTTAATATGTATTTCACACTTCTTCATGCTTGTTTGATGATCTTGGACCTAGAATAAAACCAACACTGGGCTCAGTATCGGAAGCTGTCGTACCGTTATTATCTATACCACACTTACTTGAAGTACTATATTAGGCTCTCCAGGTTGTGACCCCACCAAACAGATCAAACCACTCCCTATATCAGGCCGGACCTTATGCTCTACCACAACAACCTCCTCTAGTGGCGATCCAGATAGTACAGTGACATGAGCTGCTAGTTTCATTACACAATTTCCGGAAGCTTTATCCACCTACATTCATGGGAGTCGAAGCCTCCCCAAACCAATATGGATTCATTGAGAAGTCCAACCATATTTGTACTTCTTTGGGATGTTCCCCGGTGAGGGCGGTGGAGTTCGTTAGTTTTTAGTTGCGCGATATGGCATACATATGTTTTACTACCTTTCGGGACAGTCGTAGACTAAGTGCTCCCCTATGAGCCTGGGTAGAGTTCAATTCAGTTTACTTATCTAGATTTCTACCCCAAAGCATCAGAGACACAAGAGCTCGAGAGTTCGAGCAACTAGTACGGAGGGATCAGATGTCATTGTCGGAATATGACATATAGTTCACATTTCTTTCTCGATTTGCTCCTTACATGATTAGTATTGAGGAAATGAAGGGGAAGATATTTGTGAGAGGGCTCAGAGATTACTTGTTCATGTCGATTCATTTACAAAGACCGCTACATATACCTAGGTTCTAGACATTGGCCTCTGATTCGAGAGGGTTCGGGAGACTCGAGCGGAGAATGGGTCTCATAATAGGCGTAGATCAGAGGGAGAAGATAGACCATGATAGAGTGGTCCCAACAAGTAGCAGCATATATCGACCTTTCATCCTATCACTTATGACATGGGTCCGACGCATAGAGATTTCGATCATAGGCTTGCCTAGAGTGCCACATCCCTTGCTGCTTCTACAACATCAGTGGCTCAGCCTATGCCAAGTTCGTCAGTGTGTCAGACATGTGGGAGGTCTTATTCATAAACTTGTCAATTGGGGACTAGAGGTTGTTTCTGTTGTAGACAGATGGGGCACCTAAAGAGAGACTGTCCAATGCCATCAGATCAACTACCACCCACCCGTACTATACCAGCCTCACCATGACCTTAATCCGATCTGAATATGGGAGGAACGAAATAGAGGCCACCGGGTAGAGCTCATACAACTGGAGGTCGAGAACAGACAGCATGCGACATGGGTCAGGCCTCCACCAACAGAGCTCATGGGTGAGTTTACACCCTCACACTTCAGAATGTTCAGGTATACAATACAGTTATTACATGTAAAGTTCTAGTTTATTCTTTGCATGCTAGAGTGTTATTTGATTCAATTGTGACACATTCATTTATTTTTCCATATTTTGATACTTGTCCGGGTAGGGTTACAGAGACTTTAGACTTACCTATCATTGTAGCTAACCCCAGTCGGAGATCCTATAGAGGTTACATAGGTTGTGAGAGCTTGTCCTATTGTTGTTGACGGATGTAGTTATTATATAGATATGTTATTATTAGGAATTTTTAGTTTTGATATTATATTGAGGATGGATTAGTTGTCTAAACATCAAGCGGTGGTGGACTGTCGGGAGAAGAGTGTCGCCCTTTATATTCCAAATGAGTCGATCCAAGTATATCAAAGGGATAGAAGTGAAGTACCCCATAACCTAATTTCGACTATGCATGCTTACAAGATGCTCCAGAAAAGAGGCTGGAGTTATTAAGATTTTGTGATGGATTCTAGAGCTGCATAGATGAGTATTGATCATGTTTCAATGGTTAAGGACTATTCATATGTGTTCCTGGATGAGTATTATGTTGTTTCGGGCACACAACCTATATCGATTCCCCTATAAAGGATGGTCCCGGTAGAGCTCAAAGAGTTGAATGCACAGTTGTAAGATTTGTTAGAAAATGGTTTCCTATTATGTCTCTATGGGGTGCTCCGGTGTTGTTTGTGAAGAAAAAAAATACATGTTACCGAGGATTAATTATTTATTTAATCAACTGTAGGGAGCTCAGCGTTTCTCCAAGATTAGTCTCTAGTCAGGATATCATCAGTTGAAGAATTGGAAGGAGGATATTCTGAAGACAACTTTTTGAACTGGATATGAACATTATGAGTCCTTGATGTGATGTCTTTCGGCTTGACCAATGGCCCAATAGCCCTTATAGATTTGATGAATAGGGTATTCAGGCCTTTCCTGGACCGATTTATGATAGTCTTTATTGATGATATCATGGTTTATTCTTGGAGTGAGTAGGAGCATTCAGAGCACTTTCATTTGGTATTATAGACACTGAGAGAACATAATCTTTATGGCAAGTTATCGAAGTGTGAGTTATGGCTTTCAAATGTGACTTTTCTAGGCCATGTTGTGACAAAGAATGAGTTAGTGTAGACTCCCAAAAGATTGAGGCCATACAAAATTGGCATCGACCTACCAGTGTGACTGATATTGAAATTTTTCTAAGGTTAGCTAGTTACTATAGGTGATTTGTTGAGAATTTCTATAGAATAGCAGCCTATTGACATGATTGACTAAGAAAAATGTGAAGTTTGAGTGGTCTGATGTTTATGTGAGAAGCTTCTGGAAGCTCAATGAATGATTGACTACCCCTCTTATTCTAGCACTGCCAGCGAGTTGAAGACGGTACATGATGTACTGTGATGCTTCTAGAGTAGGTCTGGGTTATGTACTAATGCAGAGATATAGAGTAATTGCTTATGCTTCCAGATAGCTGAGATGGTAGTAGTGATTTTTAAGTTATGGAGGTATTACTTACTTTGGAAGACATTTAAAATATACACTAATCATAAAAGTCTCAAGTATATCTAGAGTCAGAAGGATCTCAACTTGAGACAGAGATGATAGGTTGAGCTACTGAAGAATTATGATTGTTCTATTTAGTAACATCCGAGCAAGGCCAATGTAGTGCCAGATGCCCTGAGCATGAAATCTATGGGGAGTTTATCTTATTTGTCTGTGGATAAGTGGCGTCCACTGCAACAAATGCAGAATTTCCTTCAGGATGTGGTAGTTTTTCAGTTGACTAATCAGATAGCATTGTTGGCACAAATATAGGTGAAATCCACCCTTATGGATGAAATTAGAGCTGCTCAGGAGTGGATCCTCATATTCAACAGATCATAGGTCGTGTGGAGTAGGGCATAGATGGTGAGTATCATATTGATAGTGAGGGCCTTCCGAGGAAGCATAATAGAGTGTTTGTTCCTTTAGATCAGAAGTTGAGGAATTCATTGCTAGAAAAAACTCATGCCTCCTCCTATATCATGGATCCTGAAATCATCAAAATGTATCATGATCTCATATATCTTTATTGGTAGGAAGACATGAAGAAGGATAGAGCATAATATGTTACGAAGTGTTTCACCAGACAATAAGTGAAAGTAGAGTACCAAAGGCTAGCGGGAGTGCTTTAGAGTTTAGATATTCCTGAATGGAAGTGTGACAAGATCACCATGGAATTTGTAGTTGGACTTCCATGAACTTCCAAGGGATATGACTCCATTTGGGCGATTGTAGACAAATTGACCAAGTTTGCACTATTTTTCTCTGTGAAGACCACATATTCAACAACTTAGTATGTCAGATTGTATCTGGATGAGATAATGTCGTTGCATGAAGTAACTATCTCAATAATCTCTTACATAGGTTCTCAATTTACATCGAAGTTATGACAATCATTTCAAGAAGCTTGGGTTCTTAGACATATTTCAGTACGACCTTTCATCCACAGATAGATGGTCAGTTAGAATGGACTATACATACTTTGGAAGATATGTTGAAGACATGCGTTATAGATTTTGAGGGTAGTTGGGACCATCACTTACCGTTGATTGAATTTGTATACAATAAAAACTACCAGACAAGCATTTAGATGGCTCCATTCGAGACTCTATATGGCATGAAATATAGATCTCTAGTGGGGTGATTTGAAACTGGGGAAAAGAAGCTGTTAGGACCAGATCTAGTACATGATGCAGTGGAGAAGGTGAAGTTGATCAGGGAAAGAATGAAGACAGTCCAGAGCCATCAGAAATCATATGCAGATCATCGAATGAAGAATTTGGAGTTTCAAGTGGGAGACTCAATATTTTTGAAGGTTTCTCCTTTTAAATGAGTGACGAGATTCAACAAGAAAGGTAAGCACAATCCTAAATATATTGAGTCATTTCAAATTATTAGTAGAGTTTGAAACATGACCTATGAGCTTGCACTCCCACCTAACATGGACAAAATATATCAAGTCTTTTATATATCGATGCTACGTAAATATATGCATAATGAGTCATATGTTTTGAAGCTTCAAGCAGTTAATGTCAGTCAATATTTATCGTATCTGGAGCAATATGTAGCAATTGTTGATAGATGGACTGGAAAATTGTGGTTCAGATGGATTCCTTCAGTAAAAGTTATGTGGCAGCATCACAAGGAACATGAGACCACCTGGGAGCCTGAAAAAATTATGAGGAGAGGATTCCCACAATTATTTGTCAATAAAAATATGTACCATGTCTTTAATTTATTTTGATTTGAGAACGAATTATTTTAAAAAGGGAAGAATTTGAAACGGCTGAAATTTTTCATAACTGCTATATTAAAATATTCAGTGCCCCGAATAAAATTTTTCGAACTTAAGGAATTTAATAAATAGAAAAGTATGACCGATTTTAGTGGGCTAATGGGCTTTGCCTAGAAATGGACTTAATGGTCCAATTGAATAAGTATATTAAATTAAATTATTGGGCCTAAATAAATCAAAGTTAATTACTCTATGCATTATTTCACTGCAAAAGGCCAATTTCAAAATTACACTGCAATTAATTGGAAATAGGGAAGAAGCTGAAACTTTAATATGATATCCCCTTATGTGTCTAGTTTATGTGGTTTTTTGTGGCTCTGGATTTCGATTTTGAGAACAAAAGTTATAACCAATTCTTTATATAGTATTCAGGAAAACAGTTTCAGGTCTTATAATAGGACAACATTTTACGAGATTTATTAAAAATTCATGCTTCACTTAACAATTTTGATTTTTAACTATGTTAATCCTTGATGTGTAGTTTCCGTAAAATTTTATGATTAGTTAATAAAAAATCTAAAACTTATTTTATAAGTCAAACATTTCACCTTATCCTGGAATTTCGGACAACTCACACACGCTGCCAACTTAACCAATTTTCCACCCTATGTATTCATCCATGACCTACCACCTCTCCATGCATTTCAACACATTAACTTACACATTTTCGTGCACAAATACTGCTACATTAGCCTTATTATGACCAAACATATGAATTAAAAAAATTGACATCATTACACAACATTTGCATAACTTCCTCAATTATTTCATTCCTTCCCCATCTTTCTCAAATCTGTCACTTCATTATACAGCACAAACATTCAACCAAGCTAACCATGCATACTTAAACTACATTTTCACATCCTTCATGCACAAAATACAAGCCAAAATCATCCCCCCCCCCCCCCCCCCCCCCCGCCCCCCCATCACTGCCAAAACAGCCCTCATTACAACACATATTTCCAAAGCACATTAATCACCACCATAACACTCATTTCATCTCCCTACATGCTATATCTCATCTTAAGCATCCAAATCTAATTTTCATGACTTAGAATAATTTCTAGGGTTTACCAAAACATACACAACATTTCATAATTTATTGTCCACTATTCAACATCAACACAACATTTGTTGATGATGTTTTCAGGCACTATAATATTTAAAGCAGCACGACAAGGGCAGAAGGGTAATTCCATTCTTGGATGAGATCATTAATTCCGACCCGACCCATAAAAAGTCAGCAGCAAGGGCCCGAACGCTTTACAATAAAAGACCGACCACAACAGGAAGAGACCGAGCACTTCATAATCGGTAACCGATCACTTGAGTTCAGGATGACCGGTCACTTATCAGGTCGACAACAGCACCCCCAGTACAAAAGACCCTTATGACTGACTTCATGAAGACCGAGCACATGGCGAGACGTGTTCCGGAAGATAAGGCGTCCTATTTTTACGGATAAGATGACCAATAAGTTATCCTACTTTCATGGGAAAGCTAAGAAGTCAGAGTCCTAGTAGGATAAAAGCGGTAAAAGTAAAATCTAGTTAGGAGACCTTGCGGGAGAAGGAAATTGTATCAATTAGGAATCCTTATACCAGAAGGAGTCTGATTTCTTCACTATTATAAATAGAAGGGTAGAGTATGTGTAAAGATCACCAGAATCACCAAGCTTTGACTTGTAAAACACAAAGAACGGTCTGAGAAGTGCATTTGAATAACAAAAGTATCATCTTTTTTGTGCCCGTGGATGTAGGTCGGACCAAGATCCGCCGAACCACGTTAAATCTCCTTGTCGATTGGCGTATTATTTGTCCTTTGCTATGTTTGCTTTTGGTCCCCCATAACCAAACAAATTCACTATTGAGGGAGGATTGTCTCGGGATTAATATTCCCATATTGCCCTGAGACCAAAATCAGCCGTCAACAGTTGGCGCCGTCTGTGGGGAACTCAACAAAAAGCAGTTCGCGTAGTAAGACAATGGCAGAAGGCGGAAATCATCAATCTTCGGGGAGTCCAGCAACAGACTGGATGAAAAAAATGGAAGAAAGCATGAGATCCATGATGGATCGGTTGGAGAGAATGGATGGAACGAACAACGAGAGACTAGACATCGGAACCAGTCGGAGAAGAAATAAAAGAGCAGAAGGGAAAAAGGGTGATAGACACAAGTGAAGACGATAGACCCAGGAGGAGGGGCCCCTATGGGATAAAATCCGTAGTTGTAGAAAAAGACTCACAAACAGAGGACACGTGGGAAGAAGAAGAAGAAGGAAGACCATCACCAGATCCCTCATATGACAGCTCCACGACTTCAGAAGAGAGAACATGGAGCATAGCGAAAGTGTGCGGGAAATTCCAAGGGATGAGGAACGCCGCACCCGGGGCAATAGACACACGGAGGGGCACAAGATACGACATGGCAGCACAAGCAGTGAAATAAAGTCTTGGTTAAAAAAGGAGATGACCAAGTGGGGAGTATGCCTCAAGACCGATGCAGGGGATGCCCAGGATAGTGAGGAAGAATCTCCCCTCACGGAAAAAATAAGGTCGGCAAAATTCCCAAAGCGATTCAGCATGCCGACCATGGCACCCTACAAAGGCCACTCTGACCCGAAATCACACATCGAAAGCTTTGTCTTGTTGATGGAAGTCCAGGGAGTAGTAGGAAATGCCATCTGCAAAGTGTTCCCCCTAACTTTAGGTGGACCCGCCATCCTATGGTACAGAAGTCTGGCTCCGGGGAGCATCGGAGGCTTCACACAACTTAAGAAGTCGTTCATTCGACACTTTAAAGGGGCCTGCGTTCCCAAAAAGATGATTGGAGAATTAAGACTTATGAAGTAAGGAGGTGACGAGCCCCTGAAAAATTTTATTGAAAGATACCACAGCATGGTACTGGAAGTCGGAGGATATGAGTCCCTAGAAGCCCTAGAAAGCTTAAAGGGAGCCCTAAAGGTCGGGAGGCTATGGACTCATCTGAGAATCCAGGACACGCCGGATTATGCCACCGCCCTAGAGGTAGCCCGAAAGTTTGTCTTGGTAGAAAGCGAAGAAAAGATCTCCCGAAGAGGGACGACCATTCGGGAAAGAACAGCAAGAACAGAGGCTCCCCGACGACCGGACAGGGAATTCAAAAGATTCAATCCAAAACCTAAAGAATTCAAACCGATACCTCGAAGAGATCATGAAGGAGGGGTCGCGACCCAGGTGAATCATGTAGTCCGAGAAGAAACATATATTCCCCTGAGCAAACCACCAGGGCGAATCATCATGGAAATACAGGAAAAATGCCTCTTGATAGAACCCGACCTCAGGAGATTCCCCCCAGATAAAAGGAACCAGAAGTCTTACTGCGTACATCATAATCTGAGGGGGCACACAACGGACGAATGCAAGGATCTGCGGGAACAGATAGAAGACCTGGCGAGGAATGGATATTTAAATAAATACATTGACCAAGAAGTTATGACGACTAGGCAGAGGACACATAGCACTGACCAGAGATTCTAATCGGTCAGGGAAAAACTATAACAAAACTCGGGAGTCAGACGTACTAGAAACGGAATAGGCCTCGGGATTACAAGGTGGTCGGTCGGTAGCAAACAATGCCCACAAATGAGCCAAATATAAAGTTTTTTCTTGAAATATCCCGCAAAAGAACTGTAAGGAGGACAATATGTCCCCAAATATGAATAAAACCTTTTTCATCCGCTTTCTTAAAACAAAGTTGAAAGCCATATACAAAAAACGGGGGACATACTCGACGCCCACTACAAAAGACAGTTGGCACCAAGGCCGCTTCAACCATCGGCTCGAGGCTGGATTTTGCTCCGCCGAGGACACTTAGTTTTTCAGCTTGGGGTCGGGGGACGTCCCACCGAGTCAGCCCTTCGGACTGGGGACGTAACATTCCCCCAGGTTCAAGTGCCTTTTTCAGCTCGGGGTCGGGGGACGTCCCACCGAGTCAGCCCTTCGGACCGGGGACGTAACATTCCCCCAGGTCCAAATGCATTTTTCAGCTCGGGGTCGGGGGACGTCCCACCGAGTCAGCCCTTCGGACTGGGGACGTAACATTACCCCAGGACCAAGAGCCTTTTTTCAGCTCGGGGTCGGGGTACGTCCCACCGAGTTAGCCCTTCGGACTGGGGACGTAACATTCCCCCAGGACCAAGTGCCTTTTTCAGCTCGGGGTCGGGGTACGTCCCACCGAGTCAGCCCTTCGGACTGGGGACGTAACATTCCTCCAGAACCAAGTATCTCTCTTGGCTCGGGGTCCTCAGGGACATACTCGATGCATAGGATCCGTGAGAAACATAGCACGGGGAAGGATGATACCCCCGTGGCGATTGCTTACTCCAGTGTTACCGAACATAAGGAGGAATATGCCCTTAATGTGTCGAACACTCTTTGATCCTCACTTACCCGATGTAATGGATCCGTGGGAAAGCATAGCACGGGGAGTCATGAGGCCCTCGTGACGATTGCTAGCTCCAGTGATGCAGGACCTAAGGAGGAATGTGCCCTTAGTATCCCGGACGCTCTTTGATCCATTCATCATTTGGATCCAAGAGAGGCGCAGCATGGGGTGCATTGTGCCCCTGTAGCGTGTGCCTGCTCCAACGCGGTAAGGAGGAGCCCTCGTGTAATACACAGGCTCCACAGTGACCTGGCGTATATAGGATGTGCCCTTACCATTTAAACGCTCAACTGATCCAAATCCTGGTTCGCCGAGACACTGAGTTGAAAAATTCAGAATTGTGTTTTGGAGGCCTCGGACAGGACGCTGTTTTGAGGCATCCGTGCTGTTGTTTACATTTGTGAAAAGTTTTTTTTGGGACAAGCGCTAAGTCACCCCCGCCCTATGATTTTATTTTTCAGAGTTTTTGTTTTCATTTTCCGCTAGTCTGGTAGGGGGACGCCCGTGCCGGACTCAGTAGGGCTTCAAAAGGTTTTTTACTTCCCTTCTGGGTAAGTCCCACCTGATTAATCGACTCGGGGCCGAATTTGTTCCGCCGAGGCCACTTGATTAATCGGCTTGGGGTTGGATTCGTTCCGCCGAGGCCACTTGATTTATCGGCTCGGGGCCGGATTTCATTCCGCCGAGGCCGCTTGGTCACTCGGTTCGGGGCTGGATTTCATTCCGCCGAGACCTCTGTGTACCACTGGCTCGGGGTCGGGTTACGTCCCACCGAGTCAGCACTTTTGGACTGGGGATGCGTTATTCCCCCAGATCCAAATGCCTTTTTTAGCTCGGGGTCGGGTTACGTCCCACCGAGTCAGCCCTTTGGTCTGGGGACGTGACATCCCCCCAAAGCCAAGTGTTCTTCTCAGCTCGGGGTCGGGCCGTGTCCCACCGAGTCAGCCCTTTGGTCTGGGGACGTGACATCCCCCCAAAGCCAAGTGTTCTTCTCAGCTCGGGGTCGGGCCATGTCCCACCGAGTCAGCCCTTTGGTCTGGGGACGTGACATCCCCCCAAAGCCAAGTGTTCTTCTCAGTTCGGGGTCGGGCCCTGTCCCACCGAGTCAGCCCTTTGGTCTGGGGACGTGACATCCCCCCAAAGCCAAATGTTCTTCTCAGCTCGGGGTCAGGCCATGTCCCACCGAGTCAGCCCTTTGGTATGGGGACATAACATTCCCTTAGAGCCGTGTTCTTCTCAAACTCGAGGTCGGGTTATGTCCCACCGAGTCAGCTTTTTGTCAGGGGACGTAACATTCCCCCTGATTAGAAGTCGGGCCGCGAGTAGTCATTCTTAAAGCAATCAGAGCGAATTATAAAGGACCGAAAAAAAAAGAAGAGTGGGATGAGAATATATAAAAGTGTTCACATAAATAAGATCGAAAAAAGAAGAAGTTATTACAAATAAAATGTACTCGGGATTACACGGGGCCCCATCTAGGTTACCCCATACTCATCAGCCCGCGCATGGGCAAGTGTTTCTTCCTCAACAGGTACAGATGACAACTGACCGGGCTCTACCTCGGGAGGGGGGACAATGGATTCCACAGGAACGGCTTGGGAGGCCCTGATAATTGCGACTTCAGGAGCAGGAGCATGAGCATGAGCCTCAGACCAAACCTCTTTAAAAGCAGGAGCCTCAGAACGATCCACTTCAGGAGCATGGGCGATCGAAATGGGGTCAGGATCCATAACTTCTTCAGGAGAAAGAGGTAGCCACCTTTGAAACTCCTCATGTGAGATCTCCCCTTTGCAGAAGTGAATGGCCGCATGGATAGGCCCCATATCCAGGTCGGGCAGTACCATCGGGATGATCTCAGCACAGTCCCCGACCCCTTCAAATCGGATCGCGTCTCTTTCGGCCTCCAGCTCAGCTTCCTTCCTCTTCAACTCGTCCCGAGCCCGTACCAGCTCTTCATCCTTGGCCCTCAGCTTGGACTCAACGCTGCACACTTCCACCAGCAGGATCCTGTTGTCGGCCCGGGCAGCCTCCAAGTCCTTCTTGGCAGCATCAGCATTTTTTCTCTCCAAAGAAGCGGCGGACCTGAGAGCTTTATTTGTGGTATGGGCCTCAACAGCAGCCAGCTCCAGATTCTTTATATTCTCTTCTTTCCGGGCCAGCTCGGCCTCCATTTCACTGAGCCGGTTTTGGAGCCTCTGTGCCTGGCCGCCTTCAGACAAAAGGCTTATGAACAGGTCCTTATTTTTGGCCGCCAAATAATTTGCCTGCCGAAAAGAAAAAGAAGTAAGTTGCAAACTAAGTCTGAAAGACACCTCGGATGAAGAATAGAAGAAAAAGAAATAACCTGAGCCAACTGGGAGCACAACTTTGCGACCACCTCCTCGGGTGAAAGGTCCTCAAACCTCGGAATCTTCTCAGGAGGTACAGCCCCGACCAGCTCATTGAAGGCCGGTACCAAATGGGAAGTAGCCTCCCTGATATTCTTCCCAAGGTCATCAACCCCGAGAACCACAGCACCCTTCAGTTTCTTAGAAGAACCCTCATGCCGAACTGAAGTTTCTCTCGCTCGGTGCCTCCTCCTCCTCCAATTCCCGCCTCAACTGAGTATCCACAGCTCCAAACCGACGCTTCCTCCTCCTCCAATCTTGGAGGGCTATCAGGACAGGCAACAGCCATTGGGGACACCCGGGGAGATGAAGATGGACCTTGAGAGCTCGACCGTTCTACCCCCGCGGTCACTTTTCTATACTCAGAAGATTCAGGCCGTTTCCGAGAAGTACCAGCTCCACCTGTACTAGCTTTCTTCGCGGCACCGGTCAACCGCTCGAGGTACTTTGGCCTCTTCGACATACCTACAAAAAAAGCAAGGACAAAAACAAAGGTTCAGAACCGAGAGCATACAAAATTAAAAAAGAAGAAGATAGACAACATCAAAAGGGGAGTTGGCTAGAAAATCAACAAGCATCTACCTATCCGACCCGAGACCTTAGGAGGAATGGTCCGAACAAGTCCCGACTCAAAAAATACCGCATCATTTACAAACTCCCTCCAATGAGCGGCATACCGCCGAGCCCAGAATACCCGCTTTCGGACCTGATGGGAAACTTTGGGTGCATCCCTCCAACAGGCTAGGAAGAATAGAAGAAAAGGGGTAAGAATCCAAACAAAAAAAACTAAGGGAAGAAGAGCTAAAGGTTAATCTCCTAACCTCCTGCCCTAAAGATGTCCGGAACCAAGATCTCCCCTTCACCCGACCTCAGGGTCCGTCCCTAATCTCCAGTGGCCCAGAACCAAAGATCCTTAAAATTCTTATTGGAGTCAGGGAGTTTTTTGACGACGTTTGATGAGCTGTCGTAAGCTGAAAGATAGTACCAACCGTGGTGAGTCTTCAGGTTGGCCTTCAACCGATACAACCTCTTCACTTCTTCAAAAGAAGGTTCGCCACACCCCGCCCGATGCCAAGCTACATACAGCCCGGCCAAAATCCTCCAACTGTTTAGACTTAGTTGACAGGGGGCGATCTCCATCTCGGCTAGCATCCAGGCAAAGTAGGGTTGAATTGGCAACCGGAGCCCGCACTCAAAGAAAGCTGGAAGAAGGGCCACCGAACCTTCATCAGGTTGACTAGCACGATCCATTGGTCCGGGGACTTCAAGAGCGATATCTATCGGAATATCATATCGTTGTTGAAGAAGTGCGAGGTCATCTTCAGTTATCTTAGAAGGACGGTTCATATCCAGAGCCGAGGAGCCAAGATCACCGGGCTCTGGGTCCTTCCGAGGAACCCTTTGATGGTAAGAATCTTGTTCGATCTCAGAAGGAGTGGAGGGTAGTATCAAGGTCTTCTATGCTGGGTGCTCCCGAACCAGAGGAAAGCTCTTCAGTAATAGGGGCCAATGGTTCAGCAAGGTTTTCAAGGGGAGAACTGTCGTTAGACATCGTAGACGTCCGGAAAACAAAAAGGAAGGGGAAGTCAGTCTATAGTAAAAACTCTAAAACTACTCAGGGATTCCGAGAATGCTAAGCGGGTGGGTCCTAAAAGGCCCTAACAAAATCCGACAAGCCATAAGTCACTACCTAGCAACAGCAAAAACTAACAAAGGATTCACATCACACAAAAAGAGAAGAGTCGTTCAGAACGAACTTGTTTGTTTCTTTCAGAAAAATTGAAGATTACACAGCACGGTTTGCTCGTCCCCAAAATTTGCAGGTCACAGTGGAGAGAGAAAAGAAAAACTCATGGCTGGAAGAAACTCTGGGAGTACTGAGTCAAGTGAGTCACGGTTGAAACGTTCACAAGAGAAATTTGCCAAAAAGACTACACAGTAAAATCCTCGTCCTCTTATAGTCATGAGTGGGACGCTCATGGCCGTTAGATCGAGAAAAGAAGTCCGGATGGACGCCAAATGTCAAAAACAGAAGAGGCCTGCCAGGATCAAACGAATGGTTAAAGATCAAAACGCCTCTACACGGGTCGATTCACTTTCCCTTTTGGCGGGAATCCGACGGATGATCGACAAGTGTCAACATTAGGAAAAACCCTAAAAGATGATTTGATGGGCATTTAAATAGACGTGACTGTTCCGCGTCTCAAGAAAAGGTGCTTGACAAGAGGCGACGAAAATTTCAAATTGAACTCCAGGTCGACCACCAACAAAGTGATCGGCACACCGTCTTTTTATAGTTCCCGACACCAACTCGTATACTCGTTGGAACCGAGAACTAGGGGACAGATGTTGATGGTGTTTTCAGGCACTATAATATTTAAAGCAGCACGACAAGGGCAGAAGGGTTATTCCCTTCTTGGATGAGATCATTAATTCCGACCCGACCCATAAAAAGTCAACAGCAAGGGCCCGAACGCTTTACAATAAAAGACCGACCACAACAGGAGAGACCGAGCACTTCATAATCGGTAACATCACTTGAGTTCAGGATGACCGGTCAACTATCAGGTCGAAGCATCACCCCCAGTACAAAGACCCTTATGACCGACTTCATGAAGACCGAGCACATGGCGAGGGTGTTCCGGAAGATAAGGCGTCATATTTTTACGGATAAGATGACCAATAAGTTATCATACTTTCATGGGAAAGCTAAGAAGTCAGAGTCC
The DNA here is from genome assembly GCA_019454045.1 of Zanthoxylum bungeanum. NCBI lineage: Eukaryota > Viridiplantae > Streptophyta > Magnoliopsida > Sapindales > Rutaceae > Zanthoxylum > Zanthoxylum bungeanum. Next base: position 9,781 of record SKCR01008406.1, on the reverse strand, counting down.
TAGTAGTAGGATAAAAGCGGTAAAAAAGTAAAACTAGTTAGGAGACCTTGCGGGAGAAGGAAATTGTATCAATTAGGAATCCTTATACCAGAAGGAGTCTGATTTCTTCACTATTATAAATAGAAGGGTAGAGTATGTGTATTGATCATCAGAATCACCAAGCTCTGACTTGTAAAACACAAAGAACGGTCTGAGAAGCGCATTTGAATACAAAAGTATCATCTTTTTGTGCCTGTGGACGTAGGTCGGACCAAGATCCGCCGAACCACGTTAAATCCCTTGTCGATTGGCGTATTATTTGTCTTTTGCTAAGTTTGCTTTTGGTCCCCCATAACCAAACTTCACTATGAGGGATGATTGTCTCGGGAGTAATATTCCCATATTGCCCTGAGACCAAAATCAGCCGTCAACAATATTATTAATCATCCATATCACACAACACAACATGGCAGTGAGCATATGAGTGTAAAAGAGACTTTCTTACCTCTTTAAGGCATAATTTACATGTAGGTAATTCCTGAGGCTTGTTACACACTTTAATGCTTGAATTCTTCTTATTTGTTCTAATAATTGACTTGATTAGATGGAATTTATCTCTCCCATTCACCTTGCAAAATTTGGCAATTCCTCTTTTTCTTTTTCTTTTTCTTTTTTATTTTGTTTGCTTCCCTTTCACTTTTGTATGTGGTAGAGTCTAGAAATGTAAGAAAAATGGGAGAGGGGCCGACCATATACAAGGAAAGAATTGGGCTAATTTTGCTTTATTGGTTTAATTCAATTAGCAAAGAAAAATAGACTTAGTGAGAATCGACTTTACGATAATTCGACTTACAAAACTTTGAATTGGATTCTGTAAAATTCATAGACAACCTAGATATGTTACTTTTCTAGTGAGATTGAATGCTTATACATATTATGTTTTATTCATTGTACGGAAAATAATTTGTATCGTTTATCCTAACGAAAATTAAATGATTATAGATCGACGTCAGAATCACAACAGCCATCAACTCCGTGAAGCATTTTCGGTGGAATTCTGAATTAGTGAGTGGAGTATTTATTTTCAGAAAGTTTGTTTTATTTATTTATTACTTTCTGTTTATTGAATTTTAGTAATTCATGTTATTGTGTTTGGAGCACTATTATTGGTTCTTTACTTGAAAATTTTTATACTATTTAACATGAATTAGTTTTATAAAGCAAATGAATTTGAATTGATGTTTTCATGATATGAGAGTTTTGGTTCAAGAAATTTTTTGAATTATTGGTTTATTTTAGATCATTCCGGATACACACTTATATACTATGTGCTTATGTGTGATTATAGCTTCGGAATCAGGGGACGTCAATACGTCCTCTATGTCTTAGATGTTACATTCCTAAGTGCAATTTAGTGTCTTGTGGAACGGTGATACGTAACGTCCATATACGCCAGTTTTTATATAAAGCTATTTTTAAACTTATGAATGATTTTACATCTAGTTAATTTTGGAGTTGTGAGATTATTATTTGAGATGTAAATTTACATAAGTATATGATTTATTCGACATTTATTATCATTATTTCCTTATTACTATTTTATTTATTTTATAACTTCACTCACTTGGTTGGTTAGAACTCACCCCTCCCACTCCACATATTTTGTAGGATATTCTCCCTGGTAAGCCATTGCAGATTTTGGAGACACTGTGCTGAGGAGAGGAAGTGTCACTGTAGTCATTAGGGTCGGTCCATCATGTATAGTTTTACATTCATAAAGAACGTTGTCATTTTATTGAGCTATTGGGTTATATATGTACCCCAGTCATTGTGTAAATATTTTAGCTTATGTATATGTTGGACAATTATGACCCATAACGTCACTATTTGTACAGATCATGGTGTTGTTGTACAAATTAACTATGTGACAAAGGAGATTGCACTTTTATCATTTGTGATTAGATCACCTAGATATATAAATGATAGGAGGTCCCTATGATTTGTTCTTGGATTGAGAATGATATGAGACAGTATCAGTCCACGAAGGATAAATCATTAAATATCCCTAGTCAGAGCATTATCGAGATTGAACATCGATGAATGCGTAAAAGACTAGTATTACACTTGTGCGCGTTGTGAGGGCACAACGACATAGTTATCATATATTTGGGTATATGATACTCATGCAAGTGTAATAGGAGGTTGTGTTTTACCGATGGTACGGGAAACAACTTCGCTCTGGATAGACCCCCTCGGAATTCCATTGGTAGTATGACTATGTGTCTATGGAATTTCGAAATCAGGGTAGGTGTATTTGGTCTTAACTTGAGACTTGCACCACTAATACTTGCGACAATCAATATACTTTGGTTGCGGTCGTCCAGGGCTTTAACAGGTTCTGTGTACGTCAATGCTAGGTATATTGAGAATCGTAGTGTGTTGGGTGTGATGTCAAGAAGGAAGTGTCACTCCAGTCATATGGAGTTGATGATCGCGCAGGGATACAAAACTGGTTCTCTAAAAAGGTTGCAATCGTCGGGATAATATGACTTGGTCATGATTATCCGATATTAAAGAGACTAGTTGCTCGTAATCCGATATATGCTTCGTACGGGGCAGACACTGTACCAGCCTCAGGCCTTGCATGTGATCATCTGATACTGGACAGAAATACGCAATACTACATATACTACGCCTGATATAGATCCTTTATTCCTGTAAGGATATTTCCGGAGTATTGGGTAGGCATGGCGCTTTGCTAGAAGCCAACCTTGTCTAGTAAATTGGTATAAACGTAGTACGAGGTACTTACGTGTTCGGATAGTCCGACGACCGAATTTACTGCCAACATATCCGGGGATCTCATGGGTCGCTTCCCAAAGATTCACCGATGACTTGTCACTTTGAGTGATGTGACTTGACAACTTGATTGATAGATGTGACTTGATGGGAGTTGATGGATAAGTGTTTAACACTCAATTGTGATGTTTGAAAGACATACAAATATTTTAATATTTGGTATTTGATTTTCAAATTTTTGGTATATGTTTTTAGAAAACAAATACACAAATACACAAAATCACTTTACATTTTTCAACTCTCTCTCTCTCTTTCCTCTCTTCTTCTACACGGCCATGAAGGGCTTTTCTTGTTATGTTTTTCCACTGAAAAACCGTGAGCAGTGAAGGGGAAACAAGTACGATTTTGTGGCAAAATCAAGAGTGTTAGCACACTCCGGGATCATGCGAAGTTGATAAGGAAGTCCACCCATGAGCCGGGAAATATTTGATGAAGCTTGGAGCTTGTTCAAGGACCTCCAATGGCCGAAAATGAGGAGCAAAATGCAGCCCACTGCCGCACAAACCAGTGAGCAGATTTTCAATTTTTGTTGCCTCAAGCGTCGCTCAACCGATCGATGTAAGTATTCCGCAACTTTCTCGATTGTATTCACACATGTTCATGCTTGTTTATTGATCTTGGGATGCTTATAATCTCCAACAATGGTATCATGAGCAAGGAAAAGCATGAAAAAGTTTAGGGCTTAAAATTTGGGTTAACTTGATTTTGAGCATGGAAATTGGATGAATTAGTATACTTAAATGTGTTTGAATTGAGGATTGATTAGATCAATTTGTTGAAATTATGTTTGGAACAAATTTCCCCAATTTTTTGGTGATGGCCGAATAGGTTGAGCCCTATAATGTCTTGGGATTTTTGATTTTTGATCATTGAATGTGTTGGAAATCATTCGGGAATATGATTTAATGTCGATTGTGGAATTAATTGGATTGAATTCGAATCGGACATAAAATCCCCAAATTGTCGAGAATGATATAGACCGACTAAGATCAAAGAAACTAGCAGACTAATCACTAAATAGATACAAATAGGTGCAAATTCTAACATCACCACAGACCACTTTGTTCTCTCGCTCCTTGCTCGCGGAGCGGCATACCGGAAAAAAAATAAAATAAAGAAGAAAAAAAGCCCGAGCATTCTTACACTCCAACGGGATGCGCTTACAACTAGAATGAGAATGGAAATAGACGTAACTGGGTTTTCTTTGCCTAAAAGAAACAACTCTCATGGATCTCTGATCAACCCTCTCTCTCACGACCTCAGCTCTCTCTCTAACCCTCACGCAAAAAACCTTCTCTATCGGAAAAGCCACAGCCAGCCACAAAGATCACTAAAACCACTCACGCACAGCCCACGTGAAGGCCACAAACCCTAAAAGCCCTCACGCCACTCTTACCTAAACTCACGCACACAAGCCCAACAGCCCCTCACTCCCCCTTCACGCGCAGCATACACTCGGCACCATTCACCAGCCCCCACCCTCTCCAAACCTGCTCATTCGCACCACAACTTGCTTCACGCAATTGCCCCTATCACACCACAACTTGCTTCATGCAACTGCCCTCTTCACGCCTAGCCACATAGCCCTGCACTCAACACCTATCACACATAAACCACTCACCTTCACGCACTCACAAACTGCACACAAAAGCCACATTCACCAGCCCCTTGCACCCAGCCATATATTCACGTAACCAGCCCCTTGCGCCCAGCCAAACCCCCACTCAATAGCCCTCAACACGTTCAGCCACGTCCATAGCCTGCTTCAACTCACTGCCGCCTAAACAAACTTGCCACCTCACAGCCCTTTAGCCTTCATCACACCACGTAGCCTTCACCTTGCCCTCAAATTCACGCCACACAAAAGCCACATGCCTACTGCATTTTAACTAGCCGGCAACACACCTGCTTCCCTTCACTGCTCCACGCCATCACTCACTCGCTCATTGCCTCCTGACCTCACCTTCCACTCACGCAGCAACCAACAAACCACTCACTGCCTGCCACAAATCCTTCTTCACGTCAACCCTCACAATTCAACGTCACCACTCACTCCTTCATCCAGCCCTATTCACGCTAAAATCCCTCACGCACAAACTAATCCTCATCAGCCCTCAATTCAACGCCATATCACTACCCCACTGCATCACCGAACAGCCCACTGCACTGCCCAGTTTGCCGCACAAATATACCCTTAAAACTGCCCAGAAAATACCCCAAAACTGCATCATAAATTATCCTGAAATTCCCCCCAAATAACACCAATGACAGCAGCCCAATACCCTTTTAAAACCGCCAAAACAATCCCCAATTTACTGAAAAATAGTGACCAGAAAATACAACAAAAACAGCAGTAAAACGGAGTGAAAACAGCAGCCCAGACAGCGAAACAGCGAGGAGAAATGTTGGATTAGTGAACAAGAAAAGTTGCAGAGCATTCTCCATTCCGACGGCAGTGTAACGCGCTTTCGAGAGACGACAAAAGAGGTTAGACCTGAGGGCACCCTTTTTACTTATTATCTTTTGTTTCTTTTATTTATTTTAATATATTATCGCATGAGAGTCGTTTGTTGAGGTATGATGTGAATTCCGGAGGAACGGAATGCGTGTTCTCTTTTGTGGTATATCGGATGGAAACCCGGACGTAAATTTCGTAGCCGAATCCGAATGGACGGTAGTGCGGTTTGCACTCGTGATACAACGCCACGTACTACTTAAGAGACACACGTATTTCGTTTCATCCAACCATGTATTTGAGCATGATTAGGTTCCTAGTACGTTATTTATTTTTGTAAGCATGATTTAGTCTAGTATGTTATTTAGTTATTTATTTTTAAGCATGATTAGTTATTTGTTTTGTGCTTGGGATTTGCATTATGTTGTTATTTGTTTTCCGCATTATATAATTGAAGTATGTTCATGAGATTGCCGTGTGTTGTCGTGTGTTATGTTGATTTACTTTTCAAGCATGCAAACTTAAACATAGGATTTATCTTTATGAACATGAACTAGATATAGGTTGTTCTTGAGCATGTTACGTAGATTCGGTTAAGATATTGCAAAAATCACATCATTACAAGTGGCATAAGTATGGGACCATTCTGAACCCAACGGTTTGAGGTTTTCCCTTGTGAGGGGTGAGTGCGGCCTTAAATCTTTGTCCCGGTTCACACCAGGTGGCGACTCCATGTAATTTCTCCGGTTTAGTTCCCCCGCGGACTATTCCATACTCCCAACTAGGCCGCGAGCCTAGAACAGCGTCGCCGATTTCTGTGTCCCACAATAGGGACCTCCTATCATTTATATATCTAGGTGATCTAATCATAAATGATAAGAGTGCAATCTCCTTTGTCACATAGTTAATTTGTACAACAACACCATGATCTATACAAATGGTGACGCTATGGGTCATAATTGACCAACAATCTCCCACTTGGCCTATAGCCAGTCACTCGAGTGTCTTACACCCGAACTATGTACAGTTGGCTCAAACTGCTGAGAAAAGGCTTTCGTCAGCGGATTTGAATGATTATCATCTGATGCGATTTATACGATCATCACATCGCCACGATGTATGATCCGAATGAATCTGATGAATATCGAAGTATGTATCTGGATCGTTGATGAGACCATTAATTCTTTAGCCTGTGCTGATGCCTATCTCAGCTGCTAACAGAATTATATCCAATCTCATTAGATTTTGTATCGACCCAGAAGGCTTCTATTGCCGCCTCAGCTGCAGCAATAACCTGCATTTGTTGTTTATTCGGTAACAGTATCTTGCTTGGAAGATTTCCAACTCACTGTACCATTATTCAAACTTTGTAGTACCGCTTGCGACTTATAGTCGTTATATCGGTTTAGGAAACTTATAGTAGTGATCCCAGTCACTCGAGTTCTCCTTCTCCACAGATTAAGACAGCAACCTTAGTTATCTAAAATACTAACGGATGTTCTTAACATCAATCCAGTGACTATCACTTGGATTGGCCTGTTTGTGAATCCATATTCTCAAAGCGTATGAGACATCAGGTCGCGTACATTTTTCAATGTACGAGTTCTCGGAGAGTTTTTTCATGAAAGCCAAGCTTTCACTGATAGTATTATGGGAATGTCATTTCCAAGAAATGAGGTATTATCATTATTTTATAGGACAGTTATAGTCAGTGCGCTCCCACTAACCCTCTTATATACACAAGAATCCTTTTAGTTTTGAATTAAATCATAAACAGTTATGATTACATCAAAACGATAATTCCAAGAACCTATGCTTGCTACAATCCAAACATGGATCGAATAACCTGCAAACCTTGTTTGCTTGTTATGGTACGACAAAATCGACAGGATGTTTTAAACATCCTCCAAAAGGTTTCCTTTTCAGGAAAGGATTTTGCCATTCAGCTGACAAATTTCATAAATGAAACAAGCAGCTTTAGCAAGCATTATCCAAATGGATTTACCGTGGCAACAGGTAAAAGGTTGAATTGTAATCAACACAATGTTGATAACGATACCTTTCCGCTACAAGCCTAGCTTAGTACGTTGGTATGTTGCCATCAATGTACGTCTTCCTTGAAGACTTATATAGTACCAATAGGCACAATGCCTTGCGGTACATCAACTAGTGTCCAAACATAGTTGATATACATGGATCCATTTCGGATTATATGGCATTTTGCCATAATAGGGAGTTGAAACCTTGTATCACTTTCTCATACGTTGTCAGTTGGTATACCTCAATAAGATAGACATCTTTATGAGGTAAAATCAGAAACCCATACCCCAGGTTGTTTTCTGACTCTCTCCGACCTACGCAGTTCTTGTGTATTCGAAGATTATTGGTAATAGTTTCATCTTTGATGAACTATTTATGTTCCATTAAGGATTCGATGCCTATAATAGTATTACTCATATTTTCATCGAGTCTTACTATCCTCCCACTTACCACTGCATATCAGTATTCCTCAAAGGAAAAACGCATGGTGAGCAACAACCTAATTGTTCTCTTATGAGTTGTATAAGTACTATACTTATATATCCCTAGGATAACCTACAATTTGGCACTTATCTAATTTGGGTTTTAGTTTGGTATCATCCAAACATATGCCTAACATTCCCAAATTTTCAGGAATGTGAAACCCGGTTTCTTTCTCGTTCATATCTAATATGAATTTTGTCTAACAGATTTTATGGAACCTTATTCTAAATAAGTTCTGCATTGTTTATGTGTATCCGTTGAAGGAAATGGTAGCTCAGAGCGACTCATGATTAACCTTATCATGTCCAACAAAATTCGGTTACTCGGTTCGGACACACCGTCACTTTGATGTGTTCCGGGAGGAGTCCTCATTGAAAGAATATTATACTCTTTCAAGTATACTTGAAACTTATTGCTTAAGTATTTTTCATTACGGTCTTACCGTGATGGTTTAATACTTTAGCCGATCTGTTTGTCTATTTCGTGTCGAAACAGAAAGTTTTTGATTTGTGTTCTCAAAAAGAAACACATAACCATAACGCGATGCCAAATCCGTAAAGGTCACGAAATATTCATATCCACTTCTAGCCTAGCTAGACATGGGCCCACTTGCTTCACTATGAACTAGGGCTAACAGATCGGTGGCATTTGCACTTTTACCAAGTAAATAGTGTTTTAGGCACTTTGCCTAATAAACTAGATTCGTAGACTTTCTTTAAATAAAGTTCCTGGTCAAGATTTACTAACATGGGTCGGTTAGAAAAATATGTTGAAACCAGTACATATCGTATATCATGACTTGATCCGATGATTTATCCCAATGAACCATAAGTCTTGGGAGACTCATATAGACATGTAGGTGTTTATTTGATAAACACTGAACGACTCACTGAAGATTTCCTAATAGATGGTACACCAATGTCAATATGAATCTTCTCGCGTTGAGTGAGCATAATGGTCCTTTGACTTGAGATACCACTGTGGATATATGAGTTATCCTCCATACTTTGATGGCAGTCAAGTCACCGATCTATTTAGATCAGACCTCCGTCTGTTCATTGGGTGTGGACTGATGCTCATGATATCCAGTGCGTATCAAGAAAGAATCTGTCAGTCCTATGTACAGGGCATAGGCATCCTACACGTGTTTGCGATATAGTAAATCCATAGCCATGGTATAACTTCGGAAATCAGTTTCGAGTGTTATTTGGAGATCGTAAATTTGAAATGTCGACAATATTATAGCAAAAGGATTTGACGTTCTTATCTATATCCCAGGTATAATATGGATAGCATGTGATGGATGGATTAGACATATGCAATGATCTCGACTTGCATAGTTTAGCGAGATTATCCGTGATTGTCATAATTCATGAGTAGGTGAATTATGGAAACTAAATGGATTTCGTGACTGATAAACCTAAACTTAGAGAGTCTCACAATATGAAGTGTACTCATTGAGCACTTGGGCAACGCGTTATGAATATTACAGATTATTCATAATACTTCACCGGATAAAAGAGTTAATTCAGATCATTTAAACTGTTAAATGAAAACACATACTTTATGGGATTTTGGTCAATCGTAATTATTATGTATTTGTATTTGATACATAATTTGATTAGATACACATTAATTAATTGTCAAATAAGATTTTGACACATGCTATAATATATGTATTTGTTATGTAATGTAAATAAAAATACATATATAATAATAATAATTATATTTATTAATTATTTAGATATTTAAATGTTAAATATTTGAATAGTTAAATAATATCCATTTTTCATAATTGTTATGATAAATGTTTAATTATTATTAGTACATGTGTCAAGTTTTGAATTAAGCTTAATGTGTGCAAATTTGATTTGCTAACATAAAGCTTACTTTAATTTAATTGGATTAAATTTTGAAAATGACCAAAATAACCCTTGAAAGTCGGTTAAGCTTCCTTTTATTTGT
>SKCR01008405.1:0-23899 GCA_019454045.1 Zanthoxylum bungeanum | reverse complement strand
TTGCTTGATTTGTTGATCTTGGGACTTATATTAGAACTCAACAGATTGCACTCTTATCATTTGTGATTAGATCACCAAGATATATAAATGATAGGGGTCCCTGTGATTTGTTCCTGGATTGATAATTATATGAGACAGTATCAGTCCACGAAGGATAAATCATTAAATATCCCTAGTCAGGCAGTATTAGAGATTGGACATCGATTAATGCATAAAAGACTAGTATTACACTTGTGCGCGTTATGAGGGCACAACGACATAGTTCTCATATATTTGGGTATAGGATACTCATGCAAGTGTAATAGGAGGTTGTGTTTTACCGATGGTATGGGAAATAGCTTCGCTCTGGATAGACCCCCTCGGAATTCCATTGGTAGTATGACTATGTGTCTATGGAAGTCCGAAATCAGGGTAGGTGTATTTGTTCTTAACCTAAGACTTGTACCGCTAATACTTGCGACAATCAATATACTTTGGTTGCGGTCGTCCAGGACTTTAACAGGTTCTGTGTACGCCAATGCTGGATATATTGAGAATTGTAGTGTATTGGGTGTGATGTTAAGACGGAAGTATCACTCCAGTCATATGGAGATGATGGTCATATAGGATACATAACTCGTTCTCTTAAATGCTCGAGCTATCGGGATATTATGACTAGGTCATGTATATCCGATTATAGAGACTAGTTGCCAGACATCCGATATATGATTAGTATGGGGCAGACACAATTCCAGCCCCAGGCCTAGCACGTGGACATCTGATGCTAGATCGACATACACAATACTACGTATACTACTTCTGATATAGATCACATATTCCTATAAGGATATTTCTGGGGAATTGGGTAGGCATGGCGCTTTGCTAGAAGCCAACATTGTCTTGTAAATCGGTACAAACGTAGTACTAGGTACTTACGTTTTCGGATAGTCCGACAACCGTATTTACTGCCAACATATCCAGGGATCTCATGGGTCGCTTCCCGAAGATTCACCGATGATGTATGACTTGCACTTTATTAATCTGGGATTAATTAGATGAGAGAGAAAATTAATCTGGGATTAATTACGGAGATATTTTATCTGGGATAAGATATCAATTGAAGAGAGAGAACGATTAATTTGGAATTAATCGATAAAATAATATATTCGATATATTATGCGAAATTGGATTTCGACGCGGAATTGAAATTAGATTTTAATTCGGGCGAACGAGTTAATTTAGAATTAATTCGTTAGCGACGTGAATAGTGATTTCGCTAGGCATAATCATTTAATTACGTCGCAAGGGAAAATTCGTTAATTTGGAATTAGTGAACCCTAGCCCGGGATTGTTTGCGAGTGCATTCGCATTTCGAATTCGAGTGCGGCACGCAAGTCAAATCAAGCGTCAAATCACATGTCACTTTGAGTGATGTGACAATTTGATTGATTGATTGAGTGGTGGATGTGGTAGTTGAAAAGCATTAATTGGTTTTTGCTTTTTGACTTTTTGGTAAATGGAAAATGATTTTGTGTATTTGTTTTTGTTTTTGGAAAATAAAATAAATATATATAAAACATTTTTCTTTTCTTTTTCTCTCTCACCCACACATTTTTCCCTCCCCTTGTTCATTTTCTCTCACACGGCTTTGAGCCATTTTCTCTCCTTCTTCTTTTTCTGGTTTTTGCCGAGAAACAGTGAGAATAAGATGAGTATTTTGTTGCAAAATACAAAGTGCTAGCACACACTTGAGTCTTCCTAAGGTCATGGGGCAGCGTTTTCATGAGCATGGAATCATTTTTGAAGCTTGAAGCTTGGAGCTTCAATGGAGTCTTCCATGGCCGAATCTTGGAGGAGCTAAAGGAGCCACAACCGAGCAGTCCACTACCAATGGGAGCTACTGCCGTGACCTTTAAGGGAGCTTGAAGGCTTGTGTTCTTGTGAGTATGTTTCCGCCATTCTCCTTTGTGTATTCACATGCGTTTTTGTGCTTGATTTCATTCTTGGGTCCTAATTAGAAACCAACATTAACTATATTCTCAAAACTTTGAACCTTCTACTTGGGTGCTTGACACCGGTTGTGGGACTCACTTGTGTAACAATGTGCAGGGCCTCAGAAACAGTAGGAGACTCTGTAATGGGGAGGTTGACTTACGCATGGGTAATGGAGCAAAATTGGCTGCATTGTGCGTGGGGACTTATTCATTAGTTTTAACGAATGGTTTAGTTTTAGACTTAGAAGATTGTGTTTATGTACCTTCTATAGTAAAGAACATCATTTCAATTTCTTCTTTATGTATTAAAGGCTTTTCATGCCTAATAAGTTGTAATGAATGTTCTATTTATTTCAATGAAATAAAATATGGAGATGGTATTTTGAATAATGGTATCTATGTCTTACAAACTAACAAAGAATGTTCAACCTCTAATATATATAACGTTAACTCGAATAATCTCAATGAATCACTTATATGGCACAGTCGCTGAGGTCATAACAATGAAACAAGATTAACTAACCTACATAAGGATGGGTATTTCAGACCCTTCAAATATAAACCTTATGGAACTTGTGAGTCTTGTTTACTTGGTAAAATGACCAAATTACCCTTCAAAGGTAAATGACTACGTGCAACGGAGACATTAGAACTCATACATTCTGATGTATGCGGACCAATGTCAGTCACCGCTAGAGGTGGATTCTCCTACTTCATTACCTTTATCGATGATCACTCGCGATATGGTATGTGTACCTTATGCGATACAAATCTGAAGCCTTTGAGAAATTCAATGACTTCAAAACTGAAATAGAAAACCAGCTTAATAAAAGTATTAAGTCACTAAGGTTTGACCGAGTTGGTGAATACTTAAGCAACAAATTTCAAGATTACTTGAGAGAAAATGGCATTGTTTCCCAGTGGACTCCTCCGGGAACTCCACAGCATAATGGGGTCACCAATAGGAGAAATCAGACATTATTAGATATGGTCCGATCAATGATGTCAGACACAGATCTACCTCTTTCATTTTAGGGTCTTGCTTTAGAAACTGCAACACTACTACTAAACCAAGTTCCTTCCAAGACTGTTAGTCAAACATCATATGAGTTATGGTCTGGGAAACGTCCTAGTCTTAGTTATCTAAGAGTTTGGGGATGTGACGCATATGTCAAGCTCACACAAACTAACAAAATGGATGATAGGGCAGTTAAATGTAAGTTTGTAGGATATGTCTTGAACTCAAGAGCATACGTGTTCTACGTCCCAAATGAACAAATAACATTTGTCTCACAAACTGTTAAATTTCTAGAGAATGAATTCCTTCTCAAGAAATATAGTGGGAGTATACTTGACCTTGATGAGGTACGAGAATAACAAACTAATATAGAACTAAACCCCAGGCCCCTCAAAAGGGCAGTGACGAAACAACCACAAGGTTATGAACTCATAAGGTCTAGTAGGGAAAGACATGAGACTAAAAGATATGGTTTCCATATTGATGAGGAACATGATCAGGTCATTGATAATGATGATCCCACCAGTTATGATGATGCAATGCGTGATATTGATTCAGTCAAGTGGCTTGAGGCAATGAAATCTGAAATAGACTCTATGTATCATAATCAAGTCTGAGACTTGGTAGATGGACCTGAAGGGATAAAACCAATAGGCTGCAAGTGGATTTACAAGCGTAAAACTGATGCAGAAGGCAACATCCAAACCTATAAGGCTAGGTTGGTGGTGAAAGGTTATAGACAAATCTAAGGAATTGACTATGAGGAAACCTTCTCGCATGTTGCAATGATAAAGTCCATTCTAATTTTACTGGCACTAGTTGCACACTTTGATTATGAGATTTGGCAGATGGATGCCAAAACAGCTTTCCTTAATGGGAACCTTCTAGAGGAAGTCTATATGACACAACCTGAGGGGTTTGCATCTAAGGATGATCATAATAAGGTATGCAAGCTTAAACGATCCATTTATAGACTCAAGCAAGCCTCCAGAAGTTAGAATATATGATTTGATGAGACAATCAAAGAATTTGACTTCATAAAAAATGTAAACGAGCCTTGTGTTTACAGGAAAAGTAGTGGAAATGTTGTTATATTTCTTGTATTATATGTCGATGACATATTAATCATCGGGAATGATATTCCCATGATGCAAGCCACAAAGCAATGGTTATCTCAGAATTTCTCCATGAAAAATTTGGGCGATCAGCCTACACTCTCGGCATTAAGATCTACCATGATGGATCTAAGAGGTTTTAAGGACTTTCTCAATCTACGTACATAGATACAGTTTTGATACGATTCAAAATGGAAGATTCCAAAAGAGGTAATTTATCCATTTGTCATAGAATCAAATTATCTAAGGAGCAATATCCACATAATCCTTTAGATAGAGAGCTTATGAGTAGGATCCCTTATACTTCAGCAATAGGATCGATCATGTACGCCATGCTATGTACAAGGCCTGATGTCTCTTATGCTCTTAGCATAACGATCAAGTATCAGGCAAATCTCAGTGAGCAACACTGGGCAGCTGTCAAAACAATCCTCAAAACACTGGGCAACTAAGGATATGTTTTTGACATACGGAGATTGGTCTGAGATGAAATTCATTGGTTACTGTGATGCGAGCTTTCAAACCGACAGGGATGACAGCAGATCGCGAACATGATATTTGTTTACTTTGAATGGCGATGTTGTCAGTTGGAAAAGCTCAAAGCAGTCAACTACAGCGGACTCCACCACTGAAGCCGAGTATATTGCAGCATCTGAGGTAGCTAAAGAATCAGTCTGGATAAAGAAGTTCATCACAGAACTGGAAGTGCTTCCCGCGATAAAGAATGGCATCACGACGTACTGTGACAACACCAGCGCCATTGCTCAATCAAATTAACCAAGGTCCCAACAGAAATCCAAGCATGTACTCAGGCGATTTCATCTCATCAGGGAGATTGTTGAGAGAAAATAAGTTATTATAGAGAAAATACCCACAGAAGATAATCTTGCAGATTCTCTAACTAAAGGGCTGACTCAACAAAAGCATGATAGGCACACCCGAGAGTATGGTGTCCAGATTCATACTAGTTGGCTATACTGAAAGTGGGAGATTGTTAGAGATATGCCATATACCCAACTTGTGGATGGGCTACATGTACATGTATTTGTAATATTTTCATTAATTAATAAAATGGCAATCTTTATTATATGTGTCTTACATAACTTATATGAATCATCAATACTGTAATAAAGCCCTTGGACTAATAAGACGATGGCTTCCACCCCTTATGAGAATAATTACTCTTAAATGTTCCTAGTTATAGTTTTATGAATAATCTTGGCATTCACAAAGCAGAGAGACTAGCATGTGTTGGTTTATATTAAGGTCTCAAGATCAATAATAAGCATGAAATAAGTGCGAATACAAATCAACGAAGTTGCGGAATACATCGATCGGTTGAGCGACGCTTTGACGAACAAAACTCCATTTCTGCTCCATGGACTACTCACGACAGTGGCAGTGAAGTGCTCATTGTTTCGGCCTTCAATAAACAAGAAACCAAGCTCCAAGCTTCGTCATTTAATTCCCGGCTCATTGGTGGACTTCCCTATCACTTTTGCATGTCTCGTAAGTGTGCTAGCACTTGTGATTTTGCCATAAAATCCCACTATTGGCTTCCCACTGCTCACGGTTTTGACAGAAACCAGTGAGCATTTTTGGCCCATTGGGCGTGAATGGAGAGAGATGAGAGAAAAGAGAGAGTTGTGTGGTTTGTTTCCAAATTTGTGTATCTTATACACACATTTGAATTTCAAATTCATTTCATGTGAATTTGGCTTTCAAAAAGTCAAGCAATAATGGCACCAACCACTTCCATCAACTCACATCAAGTTGTCAAGTCACATCACTCAAAGTGACAAGTGATTTGACGCTTGAAGTGATGCTAGATGCGACTAGCGATTTGACGCTTGATTTTACTTGCGTACCGTATTCGAATTCGAAATGCGAATGCGCTCACAAATAATCTCGGGCTCGGGTTCGCTAATTCCAAATTAACAAATTTTCCGTTGCGTCGTAATTAAATGATTACACCTAGCGAAATCACTATTCACGTCGCTAACCAATTAATTCTAAATTAATTCGTTCGCCCGAATTAAAATCTAACTTTAATTCCGTGTCGAAATCCAATTTCGTTTAATATATCAAATATATTAATTCTCGATTAATTCCAAATTAACTGTTTTCTCTCTTTTAATGATATTTTATCCCAAATAAAATATCTCCGCAATTAATCCAAAATTAATTTTCTCTCTCATATAATTAATCCAAAATTAATTTAGAGTGCGAGTCATACGTCATCGGTGAATCTTTGGGAAGCGACCCATGAGATCCCCGGATATGTTGGCAGTAAATTCGATCGTCGGACTATCCGAACACGTAAGTACCAAGTATTACGTTTATAGCGATTTACAAGACAAGGTTGGCCTCTAGCAAAGCGCCATGCCTACCCAATTCTCCGGAAATATCCTTACACAAATAAATGATCTATATCAGGCGTAGTATACATAGTAATGCGTATTTTTGTCCAGTATCGGATGATCACGTGCTAGGCCTGGGGCAGGAATTGTGTCTGTCCCGTACGAAGCATATGTCGGATGTCTAGTAACTAGTCTTTATGATCGGATAAACATGACCTTCTCATTTTATCCCGATGACTGCAGCATTTAAGAGAACCAGTCCCGTATCCTACGTGACCATCATCTCCATATGACTGGAGTGACACTTCCATCTTGACATCACACCCAACACACTACGATTCTCAATATACCCAGCATTGGCGTACACAGAACCTGTTAAAGCCCTGGACGACCGCAACCAAAGTATATTGATTGTCGCAAGTATTATCGGTGCAAGTTTCAGGTTAAGACCAAATACACCTACCCTGATTTCGGACTTCCATAGACACATAGTCATACTACCAATGGAATTCCGAGGGGGTCTATCCAGAGCGAAGCTGTTTCTCGTACCATCGGTAAAACACAACCTCCTATTACACTTGCATTAGTATCATATACCCAAATATATGAGAACTATGATGTTGTGCCCTCACAACGCGCACAAGTGTAATACTAGTCATTTACGTATTTATCGATGTCCAATCTCGATAATACTCTGACTATGGATATTTAATGATTTATCCTACGTGGACTGATACTGTCTCATATCATTCTCCGTCCAGGAACAAATCACAAGGACCTCTCATCATTTATACATCTAGGTGATCGAATCACAAATGATAAGAGTGCAATCTCCTTTGTCACATTGTTAATTTGTACAACAACACCATGATCTGTACAAATAGTGACGCTATGGGTCATAATTGTCCAACAATCTCCCACTTGTCCTATAGCCAGTCACTCGAGTGTCTTACACCCGAACTATGTACGGTTGGCTCAAACTGCTGAGAAATATTTTCGTCAGTAGATTTGCATGATTATCATCTGATGCAATTTATTCGATCATCACATCGCCACGATGTATGATCCGAACGAATCAGATGAATATCAAAGTATGTATCTGGATCTTTGATGAGACCATTAATTCTTTAGCCAGTGCTCAAGCCTAGCTCAGCTGCTAACATAATTATTTCTAATCTAATTAGATTTATTATTGACCTAGAAGGCTTCTATTGCCGCCTCAGCTGCAACAATAACCCGCATTTGTTGTTTATTCGCTAACAGTATCTTGCCGGGAAGATTTCCAGCTCACTGTTCCATTATTCAAACTGTATAGTACCGTTTGCGACTTATAGTCGTTTTATCGGTTTAGGAAACTTGCAGTAGTGATCCCAGTCATTTCAAGTTCTCTTTCTCCACAGATTAAGACAACATCCTTAGTTCTCTAAGATACTAACGGATGTTCTTACATCAATCCAGTGACTATCACTTGGATTGGCTTGATTGTGACTTTATACGCTCAAAGCGTATGAGACACCAGGTCGCGTACATTTTTCAATGTATGATTTCTCGGAGAGTTTTCTCGAAAGCCAAGCTTTCACCGATTGTTATCATGGGAATATCATTTCTAAGAAATGACATATTATCATTATTAATAGGACAAGGATTGTCAGTGCGCTCCCACTAACCTTCTCATATACACAAGAATCATTTCGTTTTGAGTTAAATCATAAACCATTATGATTACATCAAAATGATAATTCCAAGAACCTATGCTTGCTTCAATCCAAACATGGATCGAACATCCTGCAAGCCTTGTTTGCTAGTTTTGGTACGACAAAATCAACAGGATATTGTAAACATCCTCCAAAAGGTTTCCTTTTCAGGAAATCGATTTTCCCGTTCCAGCTGCCATATTTCACAAATGAAACATGCAGCTTTAGCGAGCATTATCCAAATGGATTTACCATTGCCACAGGTAAAAGGTTGAATCGAAATCAACATAATGTTGATAACGATATATTTCTGCTACAAGCCTAGCTTAGTACGTTGGTATGTTGCCTTCCATGTATGTCTTCCTTTAAGACTTATACAGTACCAATAGGCACAATGCCTTGTAGTACATCAACTAGTATCCAAACTTATTGATTTACATGGAATCCATTTTGGACTTATGACACTTTGCCATAATAGAGAGTCGATACCTTGTACCACTTCCTTATACGTAGTCAGTTGGTATACCTCAATAAGATTGACATCTTTATGAGGTGAGATCAGAAACCCATACCTCAGGTTGTTTTCTGACTCTCTCCGATCTACGCGGTTTTTTTGTATACGAAGATTATTGGAATAGTTTCATCATTGATGAACTATTTATGTTCCATTAAGATTCGGTGCCTTGGACAGTATTACTCCGATTTTCATCGATTTTATCATCCTCCCACTTACCACTGCATATCGGTATTCCTCTTAGGAAAATCGCATGGTGAGCAACAATTACATTGTTCTCAAGTGAGTTGTATAAGTACAATACTTTGGTATCCCTAGGTATCCTACAATAGGCACTTATCCAATTCGGGTTTTAGTTTGGTATCATCCAAACATATGCCTAGCATTCCCTAATTATCAGGAATGTGAAACCCGGTTTCTTTCCCGTTCATATCTAATATGAAATATGTCAAACAGATTTTTATGGAACCTTATTCTAAATAAGTTATGCACTGTTTAAAGCTTATTCATTGAAGGAAACGGTAGATCAGAGCGACTCATGATTAGCCTTATCATGTCTAACACAATTCGGTTAATCCGTTCGGACACACCGTCAAACTGACGTGTTCCGGGAGGAGTCCTCATTTGAAAGAATACTTTACTCTTTCAAGTATATAAGAACTTATTGCTTAAGTATTTTCCATTACGGTCTTACCGTGACGGTCTAATACTTTAGCCGATCTGTTTGTCTATTTCGTGTCGAAACTCTAAAAGTTTTCGATTTGTGTTCTTCAAAAGAAACACATAACCATAACGCGATGCCACATCCGTATAGGTCACGAAATATCCATTTCCACATCTAGCCTAGCTAGACATGGGCCCACTTGCTTCACTATGAACTAGGGCTAACATATATGTGGCATTTGCATTTTTACCAAGTAAACAGTGTTTTAGGCACTTTGCCCAATAAACTAGATTTGTAGACTTTATTTGAATGGAATCAAATCAGTCCGGTACCCACTCTTCTCTTCAAGTGTGGATATACGATTCTTGTTTTAGTTGTGTCCCAGACAACAATGCCACATCAGTTTCTTCTGATCAAATCAGTTCGAGCTATTTGTTTGTCATGTTATATTTTGAGATTTATTTATATTCAAAATACAAATTCTGTTATTCACATCTAATGTGTATATCTCATTATCATCTTTATATAATAAAACACTTTAGTGTTCTAGAATATAAAGGTTCACCCGCTGCGAGTTAACACTGATATGGAGATAATGTATCTAGTCAAACTAGTTACATTATAAAAGTTTCCTAATTTAGATACACACCCGAGGGTAGTTCCTAAGCTTAGGTATCTACGGTTAAAACAACGATTTTTGTCGTCCCGCTTCCAATTCGCAGATAATCTCGATTGAAGTTAGTATCATGTTCAAAATAGATTCTGAACATCAATATATATTTATATCACACTAAGTATCTAAAATCCAATTTTAATACTAGTAGTGAACATAATATGACAAACACATTTGAAGTCAGAGCCTTGCTCGTCTTCAATTTCTTCATGTCTGATTTGTCCAAATGGCAGTCACGCTTTCGCGATCCCGTTTGCCACATTTTATGCAGACATTTTGGGATATGTCCTTTATCTTCCCATAAGATTATAATGATTTTGCCTTTGCCAGTTTCAACACTCCAGAAGCCTTTGGCCAAGCCTTGGCCTTCTAGAATATCGAAGTAAGGTGCGCCTTGCGCTACTTGCCTAATTGCAAACTTTTGACTTTGTCTCATTGAGAATAGTCATTAACTCTCCAAGAGTTTACTATTGGAATTTTAGTACTTCTAAAATCTAAACATAGATTTATGAAGATCCTTCAATTTCATTATCATACTTTAATGATCTAATCCTTGGTTCTGATTCAGAAATTAAGGAGTCTACTGCGATAAGTATATGGATTAAGCACTAAAGTTATCATCATATCAATCTTCCAAAGATTATGCTCTACTATTTGCTTAACTCCGGGCTTAGGCTTAATATGTTATTTTATCAAATAAAGTAACTTATTATTTTCCAGGACCATCCTGAAATTTATTCCTAATTTGAAAATTAAACCATTTAAATACATTTTCCCCAGGATTATGTTTTAAATGTCAATCATTCAATTTTATCTTGATTTTAATAGTCCAACTATTTAATCAACGATTTCGGTACTATTTATTATAATGATTATAATAGTCCAACTATTTAATCAACAATAAATAATTAAATCAAATATATTGATTACTATAATCCAATTATATAACCAACTATAAATGAAATGTTTGAATATAGTCCAACTATTAATAAAACAATATTAAATATTAGTCCAACTAACATTTAATATATTTGACGAATGATATTTGTTTGAGCGGGTATGGCAAGTAATTAAACGAATATTGCAAATTCAATTCTTGTCTCCCACTATTTTTCGGCGAGCCTCTAACCTTATGTCGAGTACTCGGGAAACCGTGTTTCCTAGTGGTCTAGGATCCCGTTAAATATCACACAATCTTGACTTTGGCCAACAAATTGTATGATAATTAACTAGGTAGATCTCTAAGATCGATTGGATCCAATCCAATTCCTTGATCCAGTAGGGGGACATCCAATC
Organism: Zanthoxylum bungeanum; assembly: GCA_019454045.1. NCBI lineage: Eukaryota > Viridiplantae > Streptophyta > Magnoliopsida > Sapindales > Rutaceae > Zanthoxylum > Zanthoxylum bungeanum. The sequence goes on along the minus strand of SKCR01008405.1, from coordinate 12,592 downwards.
CGAAACATATATCTTATATATGCCAATACATCCAATGTATTACCTAACTTTTTCCTCTGAATCAACTAAGCCTTGGCTTTGGCACAACAACTTAGTGATCCCAGTTAAGCGCGACCCATTGACCATGGAAAGCTTCATAATCAATGTCGATGGACAAGAAGTGGTCTTGAATTTGGCCAACAAACCACAACTTGGACAAGACACTTATATGGAACAAAGCCTTCATGATTCAAACACATCCTCGATGGCCAAGGGCCTTGACTTTGGCCAAGAAGCCAATGCCAGTCTCGGATCTTGAGTAAAAATCACTCAATGGAAGGAAAAACGTTTAATATTTAGCGAGAGTTTTTCGCGTGCAAATTGGCAACTAATTTATTATCTTTTTTAAAGTCTCATCATTATACACCCTTAAACATGCATTCTAAACACATAATAAAGCGCATATGAATAAATAATAATGATATGCTTATGGATACTTTACACATTGATCCTAGATCAAATCTCTCTATTTATCTCTCCCGCTAGCACATGTATTTACTTCTACCCGTTACACTACACTTCTAAAGAAACCTCATTCACATTGAGGGGAATAGGTGAGAAGAGAATACAAAGAATATGGAGGTAATAAGGCTGGACACACAGTCCAATTTATAAATCAAATTTATTACAACAATTTCTAAAATTGTCCCACCCATCTAATATCCATCCGATATACATTATTCATGCATCGCAACCATGTATTCACACAAGCATGTTATCAATCAATCTAATCAAATTAATTAATTTGATAATTAGTGATCATCCAATGTTCAAACATGATTTGATTTTGCTCGAGTCAAACTCGTTTTGCGAATAAGTACTCAAAATACATATTCTCGAATTAAATTAAACTACATCATTAAATCCAATTTATATGCATTCAATCAATTCTAATTCGCATATTTAATTCCAAATTAAATACTACACTTAATAATGAACTTTTACGACTTAAATTCCAAATTTAATCGCAACGGGTCTCAAAGCCCGATTAACGTCCAACGTTAATTTAATTAAAGTCCAATGGGCTTTTAATTAATTTCTTAAGGCGTGGACTTTTGGTCAACTCGGGTCAAACCGAATAACCAAAATCCAATCCATGAGTTACCCTATAAGCCTAGAAATCAATCTTGGCCCATTAGGCCCAATTAAACTTTAAAGGTCCATAAAGTCTCATTTGGGCTTTATGGAAGCGGTTTTGGGCCCAATTGGATCCAACCAATTTTTCCTAAACCCAACTTTGTACAACAAAGCCCAATAAGCCCATTTACAACATTAAAGCCCAAATCCATTTTAAGGCCCAATTAATTAAATACAAAATATCCAATTTCACATTTAATTAACCTAAAGTGTATATCATGATTAATCACCCATTAAACATTTCTAAAACATCATTTTTACAATTAATCATGCTCATTTTCATCATCACATGTCCAACACATTTTGATTAAAATCAAACCCAATTTTACATGCTACATGTCTCGGCAATATAGGGCATTTTATGTCCGATTCGAATTCAATCAAATTAAATCCAATTCGACATTAAATCAACATTCCCAATTGATTCAAGTCATCCAATGATCAAAAATCAAAAAATCACCAAGACATTTAGGGCTAGTTGTATTCGGCCAACACTAAATTTTGGGCAAAAAATTGATCCAATCCAATTTCATGAAATTGATCCAATCAAACTTCAATTCAACATGTTTTAAGCATACTCAATCATCCAGTTCAACCAAATCATGCTTGAAAACATTTTACCCAAATTTTAAGCCCTAAACTTTTTCATGCTCAAACCTTGCTCTAGATGCCATTGTTGGTTTCTATTAAGGTCCCAATATTAATAATAAGCATGAAATAAGTGCGAATAGAAATGAACGAAGTTGCAGAATACTCACATCGATCGGTTGAGCGATGTTTTGACGAACAAAACTCCATTTCTGCTCCATGGACTGCTTACGGCAGTGGCAGTGAAATGCTCACTGTTTCGGCCTTCAATCAACAAGAAACCAAGCTCCAAGCTTCGTCATTTGATTCCCGGCTCATGGGTGGACTTCCCTATCACCTTCGCATGTCTCGTAAGTGTGCCAACACTTGTTATTTTGCCACAAAATCCCACTCTTGGCTTCTAACTGCTCATGGTTTTGACAGAAACCAGTGAGCATTTTTGGCCCCTTGGGCGTGAATGGAGAGAGATGAGAGAAAAGAGAGAGTTGTTGTGGTTTGTTTCCAAATTTGTGTATCTTATACACACATTTGAATTTCAAATTAATTTCATGTGAATTTGGCTTTCAAAAAGTCAAGCCATAATGGCACCAACCACTTCCATCAACTCACATCAAGTTGTCAAGTCGCATCACTCAAAGTGACAATTGATTTGACACTTGAAGTGATGCTAGATGCGAATAGCGATTTGATGCTTGATTTGACTTGTGTGCCGCATTCGAATTCAAAATACGAATGCGCTCGCAAATAATCTCGGGCTCGGGTTCGCTAATTCCAAATTAACGAATTTTCTGTTGCGTCGTAATTAAATGATTACACCTAGCGAAATCACTATTCACGTCGCTAACGAATTAATTCTAAATTAATTCTTTCGCCCGAATTAAAATCTAATTTTAATTCCGCGTCGAAATCCAAATTCGTTTAATATATCAAACATATTAATTTCTCGATTAATTCCAAATTAATCGTTTTCTCTATTTTAATGATATTTTATCCCAGATAAAATATCTCCGCAATTAATCCGAGATTAATTTTCTCTCTCATCTAATTAATCCCAGATTAATTTATAGTGCGAGTCATACGTCATCGGTGAATCTTTGGGAAGCGACCCATGAGATCCCCGAATATGTTGGCAGTAAATTCGGTCGTCGCACTATCCGAACACGTAAGTACAAAGTACTACGTTTATACCGATTTACAAGACAAGGTTGGCCTCTAGCAAAGCGCCATGCCTACCCAATTCTCCGGAAATATCCTTACAGGAATAAAGTATCTATATCAGGCGTAATATACATAGTAATGCATATTTCTGTCCAGTATCGGATGATCACGTGCTGGGCCTGGGGCTGGAATTGTGTCTACCCCGTACGAAGCACATGTCGGATGTCTGGTAACTAGTCTCTATGATCGGATAAACATGACCTTGTCATTTTATCCCGATGACTGCAGCATTTAAGAGAACCAGTCCCGTATCCTACATGACCATCATCTCCATATGACTGGAGTGACACTTACATCTTGACATCACACCCAACACACTACGATTCTCAATATACCCAGCATTGGCGTACACAGAACCTGTTAAAGCCCTGGACGACCGCAACCAAAGTATATTAATTGTCGCAAGTATTAGCGGTGCAAGTCTTAGGTTAAGACCAAATACACTTACCCTGATTTCGGACTTCCATAGACACATAGTCATACTACCAATGGAATTCTGAGGGGGACTTTCCAGAGCGAAGCTGTTTCCCATACCATCGGTAAAACACAACCTCCTATTACACTTGCATGAGTATCCTATACCCAAATATATGAGAACTATGTCGTTGTGCCCTCACAACGCGCACAAGTGTAATACTAGTCTTTTACGTATTTATTAATGTCCAATCTCGATAATACTCTGACTAGGAATATTTAATGATTTATCCTACGTGGACTGATACTGTCTCATATCATTCTCCGTCCAGGAACAAATCACAAGGACCTCTCATCATTTATACATCCAGGTGATCTAATCATAAATGATAAGAGTGCAATCTCCTATGTCACATAGTTAATTTGTACAACAACACCATGATCTGTACAAATAGTGACGCTATAGGTCATAATTATCCAACATCATGATGATATGATCCGCCCTTAAGTGGGGTAGACGATCTCATAGGCTACTAGCGGAGATCCGTCCTCTTGGTGTATCACATGGATGCATGAGTTGCTCGTGACCATCGAACTGACCGCCGAAAGTTTTCATATGGAGTGTTTATCCCATGTGTCTATGAGAACTTTCATGTATCGGTTATATGACTAGTCCTTAGACTTGAGGTCTTTACAATCTTATGTGTGGATCAAATAACTTTGACATTCTCCTTCCCCGGTTCAAAAGATCCGGTCGTAAGGGTATGATTGGGTCATTTGTTGAAACATATGAAGTTTGTAAAGATACAACAGAGAATCACCACTCTCTCAGATAATATTTTCTTATAAGAGTAGTATTCCAGTTCTCGGGTTGATATGTGTGATCAATGATTGAGACTGTGGCCACATCGGAAGAATCATGTGAGATTCTTGGGTTAGCACGATTCATGACACTATCAACATCATACATTTGACCATATGGGTAGACACTTTCCGTACCCTAGGTCAATTAGTGGGGATACAATGAGGCGAGGGACTATATCATATGTAAATCGCATATAGAATGGGTATATATATCTTTCCTTCTCATTTGGGGGCCTTGGCATGTTGCTAGATGGCAAACTTGGTCCTTGAAATTGAATGACCATCTGATCGGAGGATAATTTATGTTCGATTAAATTATCATGATTCATTTCATGTCCAACTTGAGGGGAACCCAAAAGGTCACACACAACAAAGTCCAAATCAATGGTTAACAGTGCACAATACATATTTAACAGCATATATGATTGCTGTAGGAATTGTTCATAGATTGTTCAATATGTTTAATTATTGAACATATCATTTATTAGGTTCCATAGTGGCTTAGGGATTGGTGAATGACGATAAGGGCACTTTGGGAATTGGAATAAAAATACTATTCACGTGAATAGTACAGCGGGAATAGTAAAAAATGTGTTATTTTTGTTATTTGTTTTGAATTCCATTTCGGCCCAAACTCTTATTAGGGTTTTATAATCTCATTAAACCACTAAATTAAGATCCAATGGCTAAGATTAAATTGGCTTTTATCCCACATCGGATTCTTAATTAATTTTGTTGTCTTTGGAGCACTATATAAACCCAAAGAATTCTTCACAAATTTTTTATCCAAACCTTTCAAATCTTGGGTTTATATAAGTGAGCAACTCTAAATTTTTAAGAGTAAGCCACTGATTTTGGGGATCCTTAAGTCTAATTGACTAGAGGTACCTTGAGTTATAAGTTTTGAGGTATTTGTCTAGGCTAGCACCAAGGGAAAAATACCCGTGCACTCAAGGCGTAGTCTTGCCGTTGAGTTTTGGCTTTGGTGTGTGCATCTTTGGAGGCCACACACTTGGGTGGGTCTTTGGAACGTGGAAGAGCTTGCTGAGTTGGAGAAAAGCTTGTAGATTGGAGGGAGGACTAGAGGAGTCTACGGTTCAAGTAAGTCTTGTTATTTCTTTATTTTAATTAGAGTTCTTATGATAGTTAGCATGTTTAGGTTTATGTTCTTTGCATGTTTTATGATCTTTATGCTTAGAATATATAGTAACATGCCTAGGCTTATAGAATAATCAACACAAATGGGTCTTGGGCAAAGGGAAAGCGACATTTCTCAGCCGCAGCCGTCCCAGCTCTAGCTTCAGTTGACGGAGAATGCCCTTGCTTAGTCTCTTCCACCGGTTGATCTTCTGTTGATGAAGATGAATGCGAATCATATAGTTGATCGGGACATCCATCTCTGGCGGTCTTTCGCATCGCCCGTTGCGCACTCACGGCCGCTTCCCAACATCAACGTCACGAGGCTACGGTCTTAGCGATGACTGCTAGGATGAAGGATGAGACATCATTCAGAGAGCACGTCTTGAGGATGATGACCTATCTCAACACTGCTGAAACCCATGGAGCTCGTATTGATGAGCGTAGCCAGGTGACCATGATTATGGAAAATCTTCAGAATAGTTTCTATTGGTTTCTATAATTAGTCCCAAAGAAAGAATAAGCCATAGAAATACATATTTCATACATGCAAAGCTTGAAGCATGGCGGAATCATACTTACTAAGCTTTGTGACGAAAATGATGAAGAGAAATCCCTGAGTCTTCAAGGTGGAAGTTTCGACCAAGAGCAAGAGTGAGAGAAGCTTCAAGTCTTCTTGTATTCCAAGCTCCAAGGTTGTTTCCCTATCACCTCCTTTGATCCCTTATTGTGCTAGCAAAAATGGAGAAGATGAAAACAATTTTCTGCCCTTGTGTGAAGCTCACGGCGTGAGCAAGGAGAATGAGAGGGAGAGAAACTTTTCTGTTTTTCTCTACTTTTTCTACTGGTTTCTAAAACCGTGAAAAAAAAAAAAAAAGTAATGATGAGATGTCATTTACCAAAATGAATTTTGATTAAAAAACCCTTCAAAAACCGTGAAAGGTTTTTCCCTCCAAAAAATTCATTAAATGGCATCACTTACTTGCATTGAGAATAGAGACAATGTATCATCCCATAAAGGTGTCTAGATACATCTATCAACTAGTCGTGTCAAGTAATGAGATTTCCCGATGTGATTTGCGGATCCCACTCGTTTCAAAATACGAATGTGTCCGCAAACACTTTCGGGCTCGGTTTCGCTAGTTCCGAATTAACGCATTTCCGTCGCGACGTGAATTAAATAATTACGCCTAGCGAAATTACTATTCACATCGCTAACGAATTAATTCTAAATTAATTCGTTTGCCCGAATTAAAATCCGATTTTAATTCCGCGTCGAAATCTAATTTCGTTTAATAATATATCGAATATATTATTTATATCGATTAATTCCAAATTAATCGTTCTCTCTCTCCTAATAAGGCATTTTATCCAAGATAAAGTTTCTCCGTAATTAATCCAAGATTAATAAAGTTCGAATCAAACATCATAGGTGAATCTTCAGGAAGCGACCCAGAGATCTCCAGATATGTTGGCAGTAAATACGGTCGTCGGATAATCCAAACACGTACGTACCTCGTACTACGTTTTTACCGATTTACAAGACAAGGTTGGCTTCTAGCAAAGCGCCGTGCCTACCCAATTCTCCAGAAATATTCTTATTGGAATATTAGATCTTTATCAAGCGTAGTTAAAACGTAGTATCGCGTACATCGATCCAGTATCGGAAGATCACATGTTAGGCCTGGGGCTGGAAATGTGTCTGCCCCGTACGAAACATATATCGGACATCAAACAACTAGTCTCTTTAAATCGGACAATCCTGACCTGGTCATATTGTCCCGACGGTTGCAACCTTTTATAGAGTACTAGTTCTATATCCTGCGTGATCATCATCTCCATATGTCTGAAGTGATACTTCCATCTTGACATCACGTCCAGTATACTACGATTCTCGATAAACCCAGAAGAGGCGTACATAGAACCGGTTAAAGCCCCGAACCACCACAACCAAAGTTTACCGATTGTCGCAAGTACTAGCGATGCAAGTCTCAGGTTAAGACCATATACACCTACCCTGATGCGGCCTCCCATAGACACGCAGACATACTACCAATGGGATTCTGCAGGGTCTGTCCAGAGCGAAGCTGTTTTCCGTACCATCGGCAAAACACAACCTCCTATCGCACTTTCATAAGTATCCAATACTTAAATATATGAGAACTTTGCCGTTGTGCCATCACAACTCGCACAAGTGCAATACTAGTCTATTCCGCATTATCGATGTCCGATCTCGATACTACTCCGACTAGGGATATTTAATGATTAAACTTTTATATTGATACTGTCTCATATCATCTCAATACGGAACTAATCATATGGACTTTTGCCATTAATTATCAAAGTAAATAATTTTACAAAACGGCAAAAGGCAATTTCATTATCACATAGTTGATTTTGTACAATAATACAATATCATTTACAAAACAGTGACGCTATGGGTCATAATGTCTAACAGTTTCATGTAGTCTTAAAGTAACTTTGTTATGAAAAAGTTGCCTTTTACTTTGACCCAGTTGCTTAATGAGCTCACCCACTATGAGTCCATACTTGTGGTTCCTCGTAAGCCTAGTGCTAAGGAAAATATTTCCGAGTATTCAAAATCTACATAGATGAAGAAGAATAGCACTAGGTTGGCTAAGGCTAAGCCCATAAAGAATAAGAACAAGAAAGGCTCCAAGAATGCCAAGCCCAATGGAAAGTGTTTCCACTGCAACAAGAACGGGCATTGGAAAATGAATTGTCCTAAATACCTTGCTGAGCTGAAGGAGAAAAAGGATACAGGTAAATATGATTTACTCGTTATCGAATCTCTATTAGTGGAGGATGATAAATCCAACTGGATTGTTTATTCTGGAGCTACTAATCATGTTTGTTCTTCTTGCAGCTACTTGACTCATGGAGGGACCTTGCTGAAGGTGACTACACCATGAGGTCGGGACAGGGAATGCCATTTCAGTAAGAGCAGTGGGAGTTTCCAGTTTTAAATTTTACAAATAATAGTTATTTAAATTTGAATAATGTGTTATTCATTCCTGGTTTTCGCAGGAATTTGATTTCTATTTCTAAACTTTTGGATGATGCTTTTTCTGTTTCTTTTAATAGTAATTTGATTATTATTGGTAGAAATAGATTAACCATATGCACATGAAACTAAGAAAATAACTTGTATGTATTAAGACCGTTAACACCTAGGTCACTACTCAACGCTGAAATATTTAAGGTTGAGAAACCTAAAAATAAATGACAAAAGATTTCTCACGATGACACATATCTGTGGCATCTTAGACTTGGTCATATCAGCCTTGACTAGATAGATAGATTGATAAAGAACAAAGCCTTAAACTAGTTAAAGCTCGGAACTTTACCAGTCTGTGAATCCTGCTTAGAAGGAAAAATGACCAAGAGACCTTTTCCTGGAAAAGGTATAAGGGCCAGTCAACCACTTGAGTTTATATATTTGGATATCTGCAGACCGATGAATGTAAGAGCACGAGGTGGTTATGAATACTTCATCACATTTATTGACGATTATTCCAGATATGGGTATGTTTACCTATGCAACACAAGTCAGATACTTTTGAAAAGTTCAAAGAGTATTGTGCTGAGGTTGAGAACAAATTAGGTAAAACAATCAAAACTCTATGATCAGATCGTGGAGGAGAATACCTTGACAGAGATTTCGAGGAATTCTTGGTTGAGCATGGGATAGTATCCCAACTCCTAACGCCTGGAACACCACAGTAAAATAGTGTTGGAGAAAGGAGAAATCGGACCCTACTAGACATGATGAGATCTATGTTTGGTTATAGCTCACTACCTAGTTTGTTTTGGGGATATGAATTGCAAAATTAAATACATATCCGTAATGTAGTTCCATCTAAGTATGTTCCTAAGACTCCCTTAGTATTGTGGAGTGGCCGTAAAACTAGTTTACGATATTTCCGTATATTGGGGTGTGCAGCACATGTACTGAAGAATAAGACTATAAAGTTGGAGCCACGTTCTCAGGTGTTCTTATTTGTAGACTAACGTAAGGAGACTAAGGGTGGATTCTTTTATAGCCCTGAAGATAACAAAATATTTGTATCGACAAATGCTACGTTCTAGAGGAGGACTATATGAGGGAGTTCAAACCTTAAAGTAAAATGTTACTCGATGAGTTACTTACTGGTTCGACCAGCACACCATCGTCAATGATAGTTGACAAATACATAGCACCTTAGACATCTGAGCATCAGATACAAGTTCATCAAAAATGATCTACCACCACCTAGAAGTAGTGGGAGGGTTGCACGACAACCAGATCACTATCTAGGAGTAAAAGAGGCACAAATTATCACATTCAGTGATGGTATAAATGATCCATTGACCTATCGTAGTGCAATGGATGATTCTGATAAAGAGGAATAACTCAAAGCCATGAACCTAGAGATGGAGTCTATGTACTCCAACTCAGTCTGGGAACTTGTAAACCAACCTGACAGGGTAAAACCTATAGGTTTCAAGTGGATCTACAAGAGAAAGAGGGGAGCAGATGGGAGTTGACTATGAGAAAACTTTATCGCCAGTAGCCATACTCAAATCCATCCGCACTCTTCTATCTATTGTCGTAAATTATGACTTTGAGATTTGGCAAATGGACGTCAAGACTGTATTCTTGAATGGAAATCTTGATGAGTGTATCTATACGGTATAACCAGAGGGGTTCATAGCCCAAGGTCAAGAGCAAAAGGTTTGCAAGCTACAAAGGTCCATTTATGGACTCACGATCAAGTCTTATGACTTTGAGCAGAATGTTGATGAGCCTTGAGTACACAAGCGCGTCATTGACGGGACAATGGTTTTCTTGTTTTATACGTTGATGGTATTTTACTCATTGGGAATGATGTAAAGATATTATCGGACGTAAAAACCTGACTAGCTAACCAATTCCAAATGAACGATTTGGGAGAGGCCATTTATGTTCTTGGGATTCAGATACTTCGGGATCGCAAGAAATGACTGTTAGCTATGTCTCAGGCATTCTATATTGACAAGATCCTTGTGCGATTTGGGATACAGAATTCCAAGAAAGGCAATTTGCCTTATCGACATGGAATTCACTTGTCCAATGAACAGTCTCCTAAGACAGCTCAAGATATTGAGCAAATGCGACATATCTCATATGTCTCAGCAGTTGGTAGTCTCATGTATGCTATGTTACGCACAAGATCGGACATTTATTTTACAGTGGGATTAGTCTGTAGGTTTCAGTCTAACCCAGGATCGGATCATTGGGTGGCTGTGAAACACATTCTCATGTATCTTAAGAGAACGAGAGATTATATACTTGTATATTTCGGTTAGGATATGATCCTAAGGGGATATACGAACTCTGATTTTCAGATGGATGTCGATTCTAGGAAATCAACATCTGGATCAGTGTTTACCTAGGTGGTGGGGCTATAGTATGTCGGAGTATAAAGTAATCTTGCATTGCTGACTCCACCATGGAGGTTGAGTATGTAGTAGCTTGTGAAGCAACTAAGGAAGCAGTCTGGCTCCGTAAATTCTTGGGAGATTTGGAAGTTGTTCCTGATATGGATAAACAACTCACACTTTATTGCGATAATAGTGGTGAAGTGGCAAATTCGAAAGAACTAAGAAACCACAAGAGGGGAAAGCATATAGAGAGGAAATATCATCTCATCAGGGAGATAGTGCAGGGAGGAGACATTTCTGACATAAAGATTGCATCCGCAGAGAACCTAGCTGATCCGTTTACAAAAATCTTGTCGGCTAAATTATTTGAAGGACACATAGATGGTCTAGGATTACGTGACATGTCTCATTTTCTCTAGCTCAAGTGGGAGAATGCCATAGAGCTTCAAGTAATGTAAACGTTTTTATATGTTATAAAATAAAATTATGCATTATTTATTTATCAAAGTGTTTGTTTAAATTTCGTATATTGTAAATTATCTTGATTACCCTAGATTACACATGTAACTTCAGACTTAGTGTATGAGTTTCATACACAATAGGATTTAAGTCTGAAGTTGGTAATCTGAAATAGTTCATAGAGAGAAAACAAAGCGAGTACTTTGTTTGTGGTTTATCTATAGCTGTTGTCCATTCTATAATTGTATGGCGACCTTAATCCGAGATCGTCCATGTGGAGACATGAGAATGGAGGCACATTGTATGATCTGATCATAAAGGACTGGACCTAGATAGAAATGACTTTCTTATAATATTCGTTAAATAAAGAAATTCATTTCCATCTACTAGATGGTCATATATGGATTGATCTTAATCCTAAGTGTACTATGAACTCCTGTATGGTAGGCTATGTCCTTTGATTTATAAAGGTGAGGTTGGTGTAGCAGTCTTAACCAATAGCTATGTACTTTAGGGGCATGGTCTTGCGTGTAGCTGGGGATGTTTTACATAGACATAGAGTTCACTCCTTCTTGCGATAAGTAGAGGAGTGTCTTCCTTAAGGGTTGATTTGGTGCTTGAACGGTTAGAACACTCACAAATAGAAAGATTAAAATTCATAACGGTTATGAATACATTATTCATTTGAGAATCAATGATACTTAAGGTAAAAATAATTAGAGGGGTATAACAGATATTATGACCCGGCTCTTATTAGAAGATACTCATGAAGGGTTAATCTATATGTAGTGACTATATCGATGGACATCAACGTGGTTTGACTTAATATACTATATGGTCAACGAGAGTGCAACTTCGGGTTTTTAGTGGAATAACCTGAAGTTAATAATTCAGAATATTTAATTAAGAGCTTAATTAATATTTCGAGATTATTGGAGCTCGGAACGTAGGTCCATTTGATCCCCATGCTATCTCAATATACTGTAGTGGATTTAGTATAATTGGATAGTCCAATTATATACTCACATTTGTATAAATAATATTAATATAATTAATAATAATATTTTGTCACACTTGAAACTATATATTAAAAGTTAATATATGTTTTAATAATTATATGATAATTATTGAATGCATAATATTAAATTATATATGATACAAATTAATGAGGCCAAATTTGGAATTTCCAAATCTTGTGTTTTGGAAACCCTTGGTGAGTTATGCTAGGTTGTAAAACTATTGCATTAAATTTGGAAAACCATTGGTGAGTTATACTAGGTTGCATAACTCTTGGATTTCATTTGGAAGTTGC
>SKCR01008404.1:0-23953 GCA_019454045.1 Zanthoxylum bungeanum | reverse complement strand
GGTTTCGATCCAATCGAACCCACAATCGACATTAAATCACCATCCAATTTGATTTCATACACATCCAATGTCACAAAATCAAAATTACCAAGACATTCAAGGGCATAATAGATTCGGCCAAGGTGAAATAATTTGGGGATTTTTGTTCAATTCAAAATCCAATCAAATTAGTTTTTAAATTAACATTATCCTTAATGATTCTAATTCATCCAATGAACTAAAATCAAAAAATTCCAAGAACTCCAAACATTCATCACATTCGGCCAACATCAATATTTTGGGGAAAATTATTCCAAATCAATTTTCATGAAATTGATCCAATCAACTTTCAATACAAACACATTTAAGCATATACATCAATCCAATTTCACAAAATCATGCTCAAATTCAATTTGCCCAAATTTTAAGCCCTAAAATTTTCATGCTCAAACCTAAGCTCTGATACCATTGTTGGTTTCTATTAAAGTCCCGGATCGTTTATAAGCATGAAAAACATTGCGAATGCATATCGACGAAGTTGCGGAATACTCACATCGATCGGTTGAGTCGATTTGGAGACGAATAAGCCAAAATTCCCACTGTTTTTACGCCTGAACTGCAGCAGTGAACTGCCTCCAAAACAGAAATTTTGAGATGCAAAACGGAGCTCCAAGCCTCGTCCGACGGATCCCGGCTCATGGGTGAACCTCCCTACCACCTTCGCAAGACTCGTAGTGTGCTAGCACTTGGATTTCCACCATGAAAACCCAACTCTTGCTTCCCTCAAAGTCACGCCAAAATGGTTCAAAACCAGTGAAGAAATGGTCTTGGGCGTGAGAGAAGAAGAGAGCAAAATTGAGAGAGAAGTTGTGTTGTATATTTTTTTTAAATGTGTAAAGACTTTTGCTTATATATATTTTCCAAAAATATATAACAGTTACCATTTATTTTTCTTTTCAAAAAATCAAAATAAAAAGGTAATAAAGTCTCCCATCAAACTACATCAACTATTCCAACAACTACCATCACTCAAAGTGACTAGTTGTCTTTTCAATCAATCAATCAATCACATCAATCAATCACATCACTCAAAGTGACATTTGATTTGACGCTTGATGTGACGAATGATTTGACGCTTGATGTGACTTGCGTTGCCGCACTCGAATTCAAAATACGAATGCGCTCGCAATCACACTCGGGCTCGGGTTCGTTAATTCCAAATTAACGATTTTTCCGTCGCGTCGTAATTAGATGATTACGCCTAGCGAATTCACTATTCACATCGCTAACGAATTAATTCTAAATTAATTCGTTCGCCCGAATTAAAATCCAATTTCAATTCCGCGTCGAAATCCAATTTCGTTTAATATATCGAATATATTAATTTATCGATTAATTCTAAATTAATCGTTATCTCTCTCTAGACGATATTTTATCCTAGATAAAATATCTCCGTAATTAATCCTAGATTAATTTTCTCTCTCTTCTATATAATCCCAGATTATTCAAGAGTGCGAGTGGTGCGTCATCGGTGGATTATTGGGAAGCGACCCATGAGATCCCCGGATAATTCGGCAGTAAATACGGTCGTCGGAATATCTGAATCACGTACGTACCAAGTACTACGTTCTACCGATTTACGAGACAAGATCGACTTCCAGCAAAGCACGAAGTCTATCCAATTCTCCGGTCATATTCATCTAAGAATATTTAAGATCTATATCAGGCGTAGTATACCAAGTATCGTGTCTATCGGCCCAGTATCGGATAGTCACGTGCTAGGGCTGGGGCTGGATAAGTGTCTGCCCCGTCCGAAGCACATATCAGATGTCTGGTAACTAGTCTCTATAATCGGATATACATGACCTTGTCATAATATCCCGATGGCCGGCCAGCACTTAAGAGCACTAATACCGTATCCTGCGTGACATCATCTCCACTATGACTGGAGTGATACTTCCGTCTTGACATCACACCCAATACTCTACGATTCTCAATATACCCAGCATTGGCGTACACAGAACCGGTTAGAGTCTTGGACGACCTCAACTAAAGCATATTGATTGTCGTAAGCATTAGCGGTGCAAGTCTCAGGTTAAGACCATACACACCTACCCTGATGTCGGACTCCCATAGACACATAGTCATAATACCAATGGGATTCCGAGGGGTCTATCCAGAGCGAAGCTGTTTCCCGTACCATCGGTGAAACACAACCTCATATCGCACTTGCATGAGTATCCAATACCCAAATATATGAGAACTATGCCGTTGTGCCCTCACAACGCGCACAAGTGCAATACTAGCCTATTCCGCATTATCGATGTCCAGTCTCGATAATACTCCGGCTAGGGATATTTAATGATTAATCCTTCGTGGACTGATACTGTCTCATATCATTCTCAATCCAGGAACTAATCATAGGGACCTCTCTTCATTTATATATCTAAGGTGATCTAATCACAAATGATAAGAGTGCAATTTCCTTGTCACATAGTTAATTTGTACAACAACACTATGATCTGTACAAATAGTGACGTTATGGGTCATATTATCCAACATTCTCCACCCTGGGTTGTAGGTGTTGGAATATGGATTGTTCCCCTGTCTGTTGAAATTGTTGACATAATTCACCGTTTCTTTATGTTGGTTGAAAGATTCTGACTAAGGTGCTCCTCCAAATGGTGAACTTGTGGATCCACCATTAACTTTCATGTTAAGAGTTTCCAGATTTTTGCAAATCACATCCAGCTTGGAATTTAGTGCTGTGTTGGCTCCAACTTCATAAATTCCTGCAATTCTTTGGATCATGCTCCTTTCTGTTGGCCACAAGGATTTGTTGTTGGCCAATTCTTCAATTAAGTCACAGGCTTGATCTTCTCCTTTTGCCATTAAAGCTCCTCCAGCAGCAGCATCAATTGTGGTTCTCATTATTCCAGAAAGTTCATTGTAGAAGGTTTGGACTTGTAGCCATTTTGCGATCTCATGATGAGGACATTTATGGAGTAAATATTTGAATCTTTCCCACGCTTCACAAATGGATTCTGAATCTTGTTGCACGAAGGATGTGATGTCATTCCTCAACTTTGCAGTTCTGGCTGGTGGAATGTACTTTGCAAGGAATTTGGTGGCTAGAGTGTTCCAAGTTGTGATGGAACCTGCTGGTAACGAATGTAGCCAAGCTTTAGCTCTGTCTTTCAGGGAATATGGAAAAACCCGCAGTCTCATTGCTTCTTCAGCTGCTCGGTTGTAATTGAAAGTACCGCAAACTTCCAGGAAGTTGCTGATGTGGGAATTAGGATCTTCAGTTGCATTTCCCCCAAACTGTACTGACTGCCGAATCATCTGGATGCATGTTTTGATGTCACCCGCATTTGCTGGTAAGGGAGGAAGTACAATACAGGAAATGAAGCCGTCGACCACCGGAATGGTTCTGTCTCGAATGGGAATTGGTGGTGCAACTTCCAAAGGTTCAGGTTCCATGTTGACTAAAGCTTATTTGCCTTCTTGCCTTTCCCTTCTCAACTGTCTGATGGTTCTTTAAATTTATGGGTCAAGCGGTCAAAGTTTAAAGCTTCTGGTTCGTCTCATGTAGTTTATGAGAACCTGAAACACAAGAAAACAAAAACAATAAGTAAAAAAAATTAGATACAAGTAACGTATCTAACCCCAAAACTAATAGTGAAAGATAAATAAGTCCCCGGCAACGGCGCCAAAAACTTGACCGGTGCGTAATCACACGCGTATAACGCAAGCGCACTTATCGTTCAAGTAGTATAAAAAGTATTTATCCCACGAGGACTTAAAACCTTTGCTATTAATTTTTTTATGAGGTAAAATATTTACAAGTATCTAATAGATTGATTGTTTGATTGGGTGGTGGCTTAAAAACTTAAAACAAGTAAATAAAATTTCTTGAAAGTAGATTGAAGAAAATTCAAATTTATAAAACTATCCAGGGTTGTGAATCCTTCCAATATCTATTAAAGATGAAGTGATTATCTTACAGTTGGGTAATATATTAATTTATTCACCTGGAACACTAAATTATGTAAAAGCCTCTTCCGATGGTCGATTACAAATACCCAGTATAACCCAATTGAACCATATGTCTATGTCAACCAAATTACCTGGATTCATTAAGTTTAAGTTCCAATTATGGCCACCCTCTGCCGACATGTATATTCCTATCTTGTAAGGAAATCTATTAAATGGTTATCTATCCTCAAGGAATATCGTGGGCTATTGAGTCTAAGGTCTTTAACCTAAAATCCATTTTCCAAGTTCATTTTAAGTTTACCTAATCAATTTTATTAATGGCCAGTTAATAAAAAGCATTAAGATTAAGACTCAATAAATAAACATTTATATTACCCAAGCTATAATCTAACATCTTATAAACCGGTGATATTGGATTTCATCACAACCCCAGATAACTGGCTTAGTTATGACACATATTTACGGGTAGTAAAAATTTAAATAAAATAAAAGACATAAAGTAAAATACTAAAAAGTAAATTGCTAAAAAGTAAATGCTGAAATTAAATACTGAAAATTAAATGTTGAAAGTAAATGCTGAAAAGTAAATTACTGAAAAGTAAATGCTGAAAAGTAAATTGCTGAAAGTAAATTGCTGAAAGTAAATGCTGAAAAGTAAATTGCTGAAAGTAAATTGCTGAAAGTAAATGTTGAAAGTAAATTGCTGAAAGTAAATAAAGTAAAAGTACAATAAAAGAAAATACTGAGGTAAAATGATCCACTTTTATTACTTCTATTTTAGATATCTCCCATAATATAATATATTAACTTTGCATGATAATTACCAACCAGCCATATAGGCGGTATCCAGATTAAGTCAAATTAATAATTAATTACGAACCGACCAATCAGGCGGTATCCAGTTTAGTCAGGTTAAAACCAATTTAAATAATTACCAACCGACCAATATGGCGGTATCCTCGTTAAGTCAGGTTTTAACTAGTTTATATATTATAATTAAGGGAGATTAATCTAAATATTAGTGATAAAAGTTTTACCTTTTACCCCAGCAAAGGGGAGTTACCTCATCTTACTAAAAAGTAAAAACTGAAAATTAAAGAAAGAAAAGTATTGTGCGTAAAAGTAAATTGCGGAAAGTAAAAACTGAAAAGTAAAGAAAATAAAGTGTGAAAGCGGAAATTAATTACTGAAAGCTGTAAATAAACAAACAAGATACAATCTTCTTAGTATTATTAAGGAATTCCTTAGAATAAAGTATGAATTTTACAAATGAAATGGCTTGGTATTTATAGGCAAAATTTTACCTCCATCAAATCATCCATCAAATTCTCCACCAAATCCACTATTAATTTCTCCACTAATTACTCCACCAAATCCATTATTAATTGCTACACTAATTTCTTATCATGTGTGGTGATGATTTGATAATTTTATTATTAATTTATTAATTTATTTTTTTGCTTTGAAAATGATTGAAAATGACTTTAATAATTACACACAACACACTTCCGGATGGTTCATCAATTTAGGTCATGAAATCTTCAGAATTCGAAAATATTTTGTCTTTCAAAGTTGTAGATCTTTGAGCTTCTTTAATCTGGAACTTGAATCAGCTCAATCTGATATCGGAGTAAAAAGTTATGTCCAAAATACAACAGATGTGCAAAATTAGAATTTCCAAAACTGCACTTTGTCAAAAACGCCCTTTCAAGTTTCCAATCTCCAAAATTAAAATATCAAGTCTAATAATTGCCCTTATTTGACCCATATTTCGTCCTAAATGATTTCATTGAGACACGATATTATTTTATCTGCAAAATAAACTAAAACACATCAAAACATTCATCAAACCCGAGAAACTAAACAAAATATTAAGTTAAAGGGGCGGTAAATATTGATATATTTTCCGCTCATCACGTATATGGCCAAGGTCAAGAAGCTGGCCGGAGAAATGGATAGTGTGCAGTTTGATCAGATCGATCGGGAAAATAACCATCAGGCAGACTCGTTGGCTTGGTTGGCATCTTCTATTAAGTCGGAGAAGCCCCAAACCATCCCTTTGATTTGTCTACAAGAAACGAGCATTGGGAATCCAAAAGTAATGGAAGTGGAAGTAGGAGAGGAGGCCTCTTGAATGGACCCGATCAAGAAGTATTTGGGGACTGGGGAGACACTCGAAGACCTGAGGAAGGTTCGCTAGGCGCCAAGTGGGAATGGCCGTATAGAGTGTTGGAGATTGTGAGACCAGGTGCCTATCTTTTTGAGCAACTGGACGAAACCCGGCTCAAAAAGCCTTGGAACGCTGAGATGCTGAGAAGGTACTTCCAGTAGCCTTTTCTTTGAACCACAAGTAATTAAATAAGCTGGCTGGAACCGGAGAACTTTTGTAAAGCCTCTCTTGAAATGACTCACTAAGAGTTATAAGAAGGGCAATAGGTCCCATGAATACGAACATGATTTTCTCTTTCTGAATTAAAAAGCTCGTCCACTTTACTTGTTGCTTAATCAAATGAGAAAATCATGTTCAATATTCTTGGGACGTGCTCGATGTGAAAGGGTGATCGGTAACTAGGAAGGGCACCAAGCACGTGGCACGCCAACCTCGGGTGTCATTATCAAACCCCTGGGTGGAAGTGTTCCGACCTGATTCCTTTCACTTTTGAGGATCCAGAACGCATCAAGGGATGTGGCACATACAGGAAACGCGCGAACCCCTCGTGGCATGCCATTCTCAGGTGTCATTATCAAACCCCCGAGACCGGAGCGTTACTACCCCATGGCTTGCATTTTTGAGGAATAGCTCGGGTGCACCGGAATCAGGAACGTTTATCCCCCTGAAGGTCGACTGGTGAGTCCCGTTGAAGACTGTCAGAGACTATGGTGTAGGGATGGCTTAATTACCTCTATGACCATCATGCTCCCGAGTAAACCGGACCCATGAAGGTTTCTTCCCCTGCGAGTCGGCTGGTGAGTCCTGTTGTGAACCATCAGACCACCTGGCTTGGGTTTGGCCGAATGGTCCCATTGATTATAGGAATCTCGGGGATTTGCCTGATCGCCTCGGATCGTCGTATCCGTAGCCTGGTTAGCCGGGACACTGAATTGTAAGGTTCAAAATTTTGTTTTGGAGGCCTCAGGCAGGACGCTTGTAGGACACAAAAATCAGCGACGTTGTTCTAGGCTCGCGGCCTAGTTGGTAGTACGGAGTAGCCCACGAGGGAACTAAACCGGAGAAATAACATGGAGTCACCACCCGGTGTGAACCGGGAAAGTGATTTAAGGCTGCACTCACCCCTCGCAATGGAAGACCTCAAACCGTTGGGTTCAGAATGGTCTCTTACTTATGCCACTTGTAATGATATGATTTGTGCAATAATCTGACCAAGCCTAAGCAACATATATTTCCAAGGATAATATATTCCTAAGTTCGCATGTATAAAATAAATCATCATAACGGAAAACATACGATATCACACAATAATCTCATGAACATGTTGAATCATCAAACACGAAAAATAAATAACAACCTAAACATAAACGTAAATTGAACGCCTATTACGAAAGAAGATAACCAAATCATGCATAAGGGAATAATGTACTAATGGCTAAATCATGCTTAAGAAACAAGTAACATCCTAACGACCTAATCATGCTTTAAGAAACAAATAACATACTAACGACCTAATCATGCTTGAACACAATCTCACGAACACTTCAAATAGATAAATACGGGAATACAAATAGATGACAACAGTAAAAGTGTCAATAATGGAATGATATGATTAATTACATAATGCAAGAGAAATCACCCAAGAAGCAATCATGCATGAAATGTGATGAAAATGACTCGTTTCACTGTATATGTGTTCGTGTAGCGTTTGAAAATACGTTCAAACGGTAAACAGAAGGTTCACGTTCGTATAGCGTTCGAGAACGCATTCGAATGGGATAAGACCTGATGCATGATAAAACAAAATGCATGCGCGTTCGAGTAGCGTTCGTAAATGCGTTCGAACGGATTGAGACAAAATGCATACATTCGTGTAGCGTTCGGAAACGCGTTCGAACGAGATTACCAAAATGGCATCTGAAATGACACAAACACATGCATGGATTGAACAAATACACAATGTAGGACCTCGTGTGCCCAATTGAACACATCTCACATTCAATCGAGTGCACCTCGTCCGGCGCGACAAACATCGTGGTAAAGGTAGCATTTAGGCATTTCCCTCGAATAGAGGACCTTTAATCCACCCTAGTTAGCCCATGCGCACTAGAATGCAATGCATGTGTAAATAAAGCAATGATATGCAAAGGGTAAATGACATAATAAAAGGCGCGGCAAAACATCGTGGTAAAGGTAGCCTTCAAGCGTTTCCCTCCAATAGATGACCTTTAATCCACCCTAGTTAGCCCATGCGCATTATATTACAATGCATACAAATGAATGAGACAATAATATGGAACTCCGTATATCTGATTAAACATATCTCACATTCAATCAAACATATTTCGTCCGGCGCGGTAAAACATCGTGGTAAAGGTAGCCTTTAGGCATTTCCCTCGAATAGAAGACCTTTAATCCACCCTAACTAGCCCATGCGCATTATATTATAATGCATATAAAATAAAGACAACAATATAGGACCTCGTATACTCGATTGAACATATCTCACATTCAACCAAACATACTTCGTCCGGCGCGGCAAAGTATTGTCATAAAGGTAGCCTTTTAGACTTTTCTTCCCTCAAATAGAGAACCTTTAGACCAACATACTAAGCCCATGCGCACTATATCATCAATACATAAGCAAGTAACGTGCGGAAAGTAAAAGACAGAATATAAAATGCGAATAATAAACAAACAAGATAAAATAAAGATGTGTCGTTTGCTCAAGTGGTACGTGGAGTTGTTTCCCAAGTACAGACCGCACTACCGTCCATTCGGATTCGGCTACAGAATTTACGTCTGGGTTTCCATCCTATATACCACAAGAGACGACACATTTTCCCATCCATTCAAAGGCCACAACATGCATCCACAAGCGACTCCCATGCGAAGGAAATAAATAAAACAATTAAATGATGAATGAAAATAAATAAGAAAATTGCCCTCAGGTCTAACCTTTTAAATCATCTCTCGGAAGTACGGTACACGGTCGTCGGAAGGGTTGATGCTCCGCAACTCCTCCGGTTCACTGGTTCAACATTTTCCCTCGCTGTTTGGGCTGCTGTTTTTACCCCATTTTGCTACTGTTTTGCTGCTATTTTTTAGTCACTATTTTTGCTGTATTAAGGGACTGTTTTTGCGATTTCTAAGGGGATTATGGCTGCTGTTTTCACTCCGTTTTGCTGCGGTTTTAAGGGTATTTTCTGGTGCAGTTTGTGGTAAAAACTGGACAGTTTTGGGGCAGTTTCAGAGGCAGATTTCAGGAGCAGATCAGGGGCTGTTCGAGGGTGATGTGCGGCAGTTTGGAGGGGGGGCTTTGTTTGCGTTAAGATTGGCTGGTTAAGGGGCTTTGTTTGCGTGAAGGTTGGCTGGTAAAATGGGGTTTATGGCGTTAAGGTTGGCTGGTTAGAGGGATTTGTTTGTGTTAAGGGGCAGTGTAAGGGCTTACGTGCATGGGCGAATGGCTTTGTGTTGATGCGTTGAGGGCTACGTGTGAGTGGGATGCTTCACGTGGAGAGGGCAGTGTCGTGATGGTTTGCTGGAAGCATTGGCAGTGTGAGGGCTTATGACTTGCGTGAGGCAGTGTGTGTTGCTACGTCAGTGGGACAGTATGAATGAGAGGGGCATGGGGTCTAGGGTTTATTATTTTTGTGTTGTTGAATTGAGTTGAGATTGGGGGGTGCGTGAGCTGCTAGGGCTTCTTTCTTCTGTTTGTGTTTTTTTGCCGTGGGAGTGGAGAGCTAGCCGAGGGTGAGGGTTGAATTTGTGTCTCTTTTATAGACAAAGGCTATGGTGAATCCTTGTTTGAAAAGGAATGAGATTTTTTAATAAAGGTGATATCTTTTAATTAGTATTACACAAGGAATGCATCTAGTTAATTAGGGACATGATTTGGCTTAATTAGGAAGATCATATATTTGATTTATTTTAATTAGGTATAAGATTTGTTTCATTTAGGTAGGTGATTTCTTATTTAGGTAAGTGATTATTTATATTTTATTTGCTTTATTTTAATTTCATCATGTGTTAAATATGTGTTTTATTATTTTGGATGAGATATATTTGGGCTTTGGGCGTGTGGGCTTGGCTTTGTGGGCTAGGTGGCCGTGTGGGCTTGATGTGTATTTCAAGGGTTTTGGGCCAAGGTTAAATGGTTTGTGGGGGTTTTGGGCTAAAGGTGTTTTAGAACGGAGGTCCAACAAGCGAGCCCGAAGCTAAACAAGCGAACTAAATCCAACAAAAATGCCAATTTCTGACTTTTCCCCTTCCGACGTCCGTTTCCCGCGACTTCCGTGACTTAAAAGGTAGTGTCTCCAAATGAGACTCATCATAGGGACTTACATGCAAAAATGCAGTGCCTACAACGCTGCCTCGGAGCACCCAAGTTGTTATTTTTACTTCTTGAATTTTTGCTTGAGGTATGTGCTAAGTCACCTCCACTTTTTCGTTAACTTTACTTTGCTCCAATTTTTGTTTTTCGCTGGTCTGGCAAGGGGATGCCCGCGCCAGGATCCGCAGAGCCTCAGAGGTTGAAAATCTTCCCTTGTGTAAGTCTCAAGCATTCCACCCGCTCAGGGTTGGATTCGTTTCGCCGATGCTTTGTTCCACCAGCTCGGGGCTGGATTCATTCCGCTGATGCTTTGTTCCACCAGCTCGGGGATGGATTCGTTCCGTCGATGCTTTGTTCCATCAGCTCGGGGCAGGATTCATTCTGTCGATGCTTTGTTCCATCCGCTCGGGGCTGGATTCGTTCTGCTAGTGTTTTCTTCTCAACTCGGGGTCTGGCTACATCCCACCGAGTCTGTCTTATTGGTCTGGGGATGTAACATTCCCCCAAAGCCAAATGTTTTTCTCACCTCGGGGTCGGGTTACGTCCCACCGAGTGCCTGACACTAGTTTGAGGCCAGACCATACAAAGGCATTAAGGATAACCGGAGTTGGCACTATGGCAGTCATTTTTGTATAATTTCGAAGAATTAGCCACCTAACGGTTGATCAACACACTTCTGGTTTGTATAGTTCCCGACACCAACTCGTACACTCGTGGGAACCGATAACTAGGGGGCGGATGTTGAGGGGGATTTCTGTGGCTAAGGTTTTTTGAGCAGTTGGACAAGGGTAAAGAGGGAAGTTCCACTTGAAGAGAACCAAGAATCAGAAGACATGTGTCGTGTTGGACAGTTATGACCCATAGCGTCACTATTTGTACAGATCATAGTGTTGTTGTACAAATTAACTATGTGACAAAGGAAATTGCTCTTTTATCATTTGTGATTAGATCACCAAGATGTATAAATGATGAAAGGTCCATATGATTAGTTCCTGGATTGAGATGATATGAGACAGTATCAATCCATAAAGGTTTAATCATTAAATATCCCTAGTCGTAGTATTATCGAGATTGGACATCGATAATGCGGAATAGACTAGTATTACACTTCTGCGCGTTGTGGGAGCATAACGGCATAGTTCTCATATATTTGGGTATAGGATACTCATGCAAGTGTAGTAGGAGGTTGTGTTTTACCGATGGTACGAAAAACAGCTTCTTCTTGGATAGACCCCTCGGAATTCCATTGGTAGTATTACTATGTGTCTATGGAAGTCTGAATCAGGGTAGGTGTATTTAGTCTTAACCTGAGACTTGCACCGCTAATACTTGCGACAATCAATGTGCTTTGGTTTTGGTCATCCAGGGCTTTAACAGGTTCTGTGTACGCCTCTTCTGGGTATATTGAGAATCGTAGTGTATTGGGTATGATGTCAAGATGGAAGTATCACTCCAGTAATAGTGGAGATGATGATGACGTAGAATACGGAACTCGTTCTCTTATATGATGCAGCTATCGGGATATTATGACCAGGTCATGTTTATCCGATTATAGAGACTAGTTACCAGAGATCTGATATGTGCTTCGTACGGGGCAGACACATTTCCAGCCTCATGCCTTGCATGTGACATCTAATACTGGATCGAGATACGCAATACTATGTATACTACGCCTGATATAGATCACATATTCTTGTAAGGATATTTCTGGAGAATTGGGTAGGCATGGCGCTTTGCTAGAAGCCAACCTTGTCTTGTAAATCGATATAAACGTAGTACTAGGTACTTACGTGTTCGGATAGTCCGACGACCGGATTTACTGCCAACATATCCGGGGATCTCATGGGTCGCTTCCCGAAGATTCACCGATGACGTATGACTCGCACTTTATTAATCTGGGATTAATTAGTAGAGAGAGAAAATTAATATGGGATTAATTACATAGATATTTTATCTAGGATAAAATATTATATAAAGAGAGAAAACGATTAATTTGGAATTAATCGATAAAATAATATATTCGATATATTATACGAAATTAGATTTCGACACGGAATTAAAATTAGATTTTACTTTGGGCGAACTAGTTAATTTAGAATTAATTCGTTAGCTACGTGAATAGTGATTTTGCTAGGCATAATTATTTAATTACGTCGCAACGAAAAATTCGTTAATTTGGAATTAGCGAACCCGAGCCCGAGAGTGTTTGCGAGCGCACTCGCATTTCGAATTCAAGTGCGACCCACAAGTCACATCAAGTGTCAAATCATTAGTCACATCAAGCGTCAAATCACATGTCACTTTGAGTGATGTGACAACTTGTCACTTGATTGATTGATGGAAGAGGTTGGCTTTAATTGCCTTGACTTTTTGGAAAAGCAAATTGGTAATCTTTATTTGATTTTTTGAAAATTAAATCAAGTGTATTAGATACATAATTTTCACCAACCAACACAACAATCTCTCTTCTCTTTCTTCTCTCCATCTTCACGCCCAATGGGCTGTTTTTCTTCTCCAATTTTCACTGCACTGTCGTGACTAAAAGAGAAGCTACAACGTGATTTTGTGGCAAAAATCACCGAGTGCTAGCACACTTCCGGAGTCTTGCGAAGGTGATAGGGAATCGCACTTGTGAGCATGGAATCACACAAAGCTTGGAGCTTGGAGGGATCACCATTGCCGAATCTTGGAGCACCAAAAACTGTCACAGCCGAGAGCTCAAGAAGGGCAGAAAAATATTTTTGTTCTTCGACGCATCACTCAACCGATCGATGTAAGTATTCCGCAACTTCTTCGATGTATTCACATTTTGTTTCATTGCTTTATTCGATCCCCGAGAGTTAGAGAAACCCCAAAAATGGTATCAGAGCGAAGTTGAGCATGAAACTTGAACTTAGGGTTAAAATTGGGTAAATTGATTTTGAGCATGATTTGATAAAATTAATTGATTGAGTATGCTTAAATGATGTTTAATTGAAGTTGGATTGGATCAATTTCATTAAAATTTGATTGGATCAATTTTTGCCCAATTGCTAGGCTTGGCCGAATGGTCTACTACCCTAAATGTCTTGGTATTTTGATTTTTTAATTCATTGGATGAGTTGAAATCAATTAGGAATTGTTGATTTGAGAATTAATTGGATTGAATTTGAAAATTGGACAAAATCCCCATATTGCCGAGACTACTATAGCATGAAATGGGTTTGATTTTTGATAAAAAAAAATGTGTTGGACATGTTTTATGATGATGAGCATAATTAATTAGGCTAATTGATGTTTTGGAAATATTGATTTGGGTAATTAATTATGGCAATACTCTTTGGTTAATTAAGTTATAAAATTGTGAAATTGGAATTTTTGTGATTTAATTAATTGGGCTAATTTTGGAAATTGGGCTTGTAAAGTTGTAAATGGGCTTATTGGGCTTGGTTGTACCAATATGGGTTTAGGCTAAATTGGTTGGATCCAATTGGGCCCAAAACCGTTTCCATAAAGTCCAATTATGACATAATGGACCTTAATATTTTAATTGGGCCTAAATTGGTTTCTAGGCATATAAGGGTGATTCCTTAAATGGGCTTTGGTAATTGGGTTTGACCCATGTTGACCAAAAGTCCATGCCTTAAGAAATTAATTAAAAGCTCATTGGACTTTAATTAAATTAACATTGGATGTTATTCGGGCTTTAAGTCGTAAAGGTTCGTAAATAAAGTGTATTATTTAATTTGGAATTAAATAGCAAATTAGTATTAAATACAAATTAAATTGGATTTAATGTTGTAGTTTAATTTAATTCATGACTTCGTACTTTGAGTACTTATTCGGTAAGCGAGTTTGACTCTCGCAAAATCAAATCGTTGTTTGAACATTGGATGGTCATTAATTATCAGATTAATTAATTGGATTAGATTGATTGATAACATGCATGTGTGAATACATGGTTGCGATGCATGAATAATGTATATCGGATGGATATTATATGAGTGGGGCAATTTTGGAAATTGTTGTAATAAATTTAGAATTTATTAATTGGACCTGCGTGTCCAGCCTATTACCTCATTACTCTATGTATTTCTCTTCTCACCTATTCCCCTCAATGTAAATGAGGTTTCTTTAGAAGTGTTATGTAACGGGTAGAAGCAAATACTTGTGCTAGCGGGAGAGAGGAAATGGAGAGATTTGTTCTAGGAACAATATGTTAAGTATCCATCCGCATATCATTATTATTTATTTATATGCGCCTTATTATGTGTTTAGAATGCATGTTTAAGGGTGTATGATGATGAGACCTTAACAAAGATAATAAATTGGTTGTCAATTTGCACGCGAAAAATCCTCACAAAATATTAAACGTTTTTCCTTCCATTGAGTGATTCTTACTCAAGATCCAAGACTGGCATTGGTTTGTTGGCCAAAGTCAAGGCCTTTGTCCGTCGAGGATGTGTTTGAATCATGAAGGCTTTGTTCCATATCGGTGTCTTGTCCAAGTTGTGATTTGTTGGCCAAAGTCAAGATCACTTCTTGTCCATCGACATTGATTACGAAGCTTTCCAAGGTCAATGGGTTCCGCTTAACTGGGATCACTAAGTTTGTTGTGCCAAAGTCAAGGCTTAGTTGATTCAGAGGAAAAAGGTTAGGCAATATATTGGATATATTGGCATATATAGGATATGTTTCGGACTTGGATGTCCACCTACTGGATCTAGGAATTGGATGGGATCCAATTGATCTTAGAGATCTACCTAGTTAATTATCATACAATTTGTTGGCCAAAGTCAAGATTGTGTGTTATTTAACGAGATCCTAGCCCACTAGGAAACAAGGTTTCCCGAGTACTCAACAGAGGGTTAGAGGCTCGCCGAAAAATAGTGGGAGGCAAGAATTAAATTTGCAATATTCGTTTAGTTACTTTCCATACGCGCTCATTCAATTATTCGTCGTTAAATAAATTAATTATTAGTTGGACTAATATTTAATTGTTGTTTTGATTAAACAGTTGGACTGTATTCAAACAATTCATTTATAGTTGATTATATAATTGGATTATAGTGATCAATATAATTGAATTATCTATTAAATTATAGTTGATTATATAGTTGGACTATAGTAATCATTATAATAAATAGTACCTAAAATCGTTGATTAAATAGTTGGACTATTAGAATCAAGATAAAATTGAAAGATTAGTGTTTAAAACATAATCCTGGGTGAAAATGTATTTAAACGACTTTAATTTTCAAATTGGGAATAAAATTCAGGATAGTCCTGAAAATTAAGAAGTTACTTTATTTGATAAAATAACATCTTAAGCCTAAGCCCGAAGTTAAGCAAATAGTAGAGCATGATCTTTGGAATATTCATGTGATGATAACTTTAGTGCTTAATCCATTAAGCTTGCCAAATAGACTCTTTAATTTCTTAATCAGAACTAAGGATTAGATCCTTATAGTATGATATTGAAATTGAAGGATCTTCATAGATCTATCCCTAGATCTTAGAAGAACCAATTGCAATAGTAAACTCTTGGAGAGTTAATGGCTATTCTCAAGGAGACAGCCAAAAGTTTGCAATAAGGCAAGAAGCGCAAGGCACACCTTACTTCGATATTCTAGAAGGCCAAGGCTTGGCCAAAGGCTTCTGGGATGTGAAGAAATGGCAAAGGCAAAATCATTATAATCTTCTGGGAAGATAAAAGACATATCCCAAAATGTCTGGCTAAATTGTGGCAAACGAGATCGCGGAAGCATGACTGCTGTTTGAACAAAACAGACATGAAGGAATTGAAGACGAGACAAGGCTCTGACTTCAAATATGTTTGTCATAAATATGTTCACTACTAGTATTAAAATTGGATTTTAGATACTTAGTGTGATACATAAATATGTACTGATGTGCAGAATCTGCTATGAGCAGGATACTGACTTCAGTTGAGATTTATCTGCGAATCGAAAACGGGATGAAAGTCGTTGTTTTAACCGTAGATACCTAAGATTAGGAACTACCCTTCGGGTGTGTACTTAAATTAGGAAACTGTTATAATGTAACTAGTTTGACTAGAAATATTATCTCTATATCAGAGTTTATCCGTTGCAGATATACCTTTATATTCTAGAACACTAAAGTGTTTTATTTTATAAAGATGATAGTGAGATAAACACATTAGATGTAAATAACAGAATTTATATTTTGAATATAAATAAATCTCAAACATATAACATGACAAACAAATAGCTCAAACTGAATTAATCAGTTGAGACTTGTAAGTGGCATTGTTGTCTGGGACACAATTAAACAAGACTCGTATATCTACACTTTCGAAGAGTGGGTACTAGAACATATTTGATTCTAATCAAATGATATCTACAAATCTAGTTTATTGGGCAAAGTGCCTAAAACACTATTTACTTGGTAAAAGTGCAAATGCCACCGATCTGTTAGCCCTTGTTCATAGTGACGTAGGTGGGCCCATATCTAGCTAGGCTAGAGGTGGATATGAATATTTCATGACCTTTACGGATGTGGCATCGCGTTATGGTTATGTGTCTCTTTTGAAACATAAATCGGAAACTTTTACAGTTTCGACACGAAGTAGACAAACAGATCGGCTAAAGTATTAAACCGTCATGGTTAGACCATGATGAAAATACTTAAGCAATAAGTTTCTCAATACTTGAAAGAGTATAGTATTTTTTCAATGAGGACTCCTCTCGGAACACGTCAATTTGACGATGTGTCCGAACGGAGAAACCGAATTTTGTTGGACATGATAAGGTTAATCATGAGTCGCTCTGAGCTACCATTTCCTTCAATGGATACGCATAAACAGTGCATAACTTATTTTGAATAAGGTTCCATAAAAATCTGTTTGACAGATTTCATATTAGATATGAACATGAAAGAAACTGGGTTTTCTCATTCCTGGTGATTTGGAAATGCTAGGCATATGTTTGGATGATACCAAACTAGAACCCAAATCGGATAAGTTCCAATTGTAGGTTATCCTAGGGATACCAAAGTATAGTACTTATACAACTCACTAGAGAATAATGTAATTGTTCCTTACCATGCGGTTTTCCTAAGAGGAATACCTATATGTAGTGGCAAGTGGGAGGAAAGTAAAACTCGATGAAAATCAAAGTAATACTATTCTAGGCACCGATTCCTTAATGGAACACAGATAGTTCATCAAGGATGAAACTATACCAATAATCTTCGAATACACAAGAACCGCGTAAGTCGGAGAGAGTCAGAAAACAACCTGGGAGGTATGGGTTTTTGATCTCACCTCAAAAAGATGTCAATCTTATTGAGGAATACGAACTGACTACGTATAAGGAAGTGATACAATGTATCGAATCCCTGTTATGTCAAAGTGTCATGAAATCCAAAATGGATTCCATGTATACCAACTATGTTTAGACACTAATTGTTGTACCGCAAGACATTGTGCCTATTGGTACTATATGAGTCTTCAAGGAAGACATACATGGAAGGCAACATACCAACGTACTAAGCTAGGCTTGTAGTGAAAAGGTATCGTTATCAATATTGTGTCGATTACGATGAAACCTTTTACCTGTTGCCACGGTAAATCCATTTGGATAATGCTTGCTGATGCTGCATGTTTCATTTATGAAATATGGCAGCTGAATGCCAAAACCGCTTTCCTAAACGGAAACCTTTTGGAGGATGTTTACAACATCCTGACGGTTTTGTCGTACCAAAACTAGCAAACAAGGTTTGTAGGTTATTCGATCCATGGATGGATTGAATCAAGCATTGGGTTCTTGGAACTATCATTTTGATGTAATCATAATGGTATATGATTTAATTCAAAACGAATATGATTCTTGTGTATATAAGGAGGTTAGTGGGAGCGCACTGACAATAAATGTCCTATAAAATGATGACATATCATTTCTTGGAAATGATATTCCCATAATAAAATTCTTGGGGTAGATTTAAAGTTGTTGAAAACTCTCCGAGAACTCGTATATTGAAATAAATGTACGCGACCTGGGGTCTCATACGCTTTGAGCATATGGAGTCACAATCAGGCCAATCCAAGTGATAGTTACTGGATTGATGGTAAGAACATCCTTAAGTATCTTAGAGAACTAAGGATGTTGTCTTAAAACTATGGAGAATGAGAACTTAGAGTGACTGGGTTCACTGCTATAAGGTTCCTAACCGATAAAACGACTATTAGTCGTAACAACGGTACTATACAGTTTGAATAACGGAACAGTGAGCTGGAAATCTTCCAAGCAAGATACTGTTACCGAATAAACAACAAAATCGGAACATTGCTGCAGCTGAGGTAGCAATAGAAGCCTTTTGGATTGATAATAAATCTAATTAGATTAGATATAGTTTTGTTAGTAGCTGAGCTAGGCTTCAGTACATGCTAAAGAATTAATGGTCTCATCAACGATCCAGATATATACTTCGACTATTCATCTGATTCGTTCGGATCATACATCGTAGCGATGTGATGATCGTATAAATCGCATCAGATGATAATCATGAAAATCCGCTGACGAAAGACTTTTCTCAGCAGAAGTTTGAGCGAGCCGTACAGAGTTCGGGTGTAGGACACTCGAGTGACTGGCTATAGGCCAAGTGGGAGATTGTTGGACAGTTATGACCCATAACGTCACTATTTGTACAAATCATAGTGTTGTTGTACAAAATAACTATGTGACAAAGGAAATTGCTCTTTTATCATTTGTGATTAGATCACCAAGATGTATAAATGATGAAAGGTCTATATGATTAGTTCCTGGATTGAGATGATATGAGACAGCATCAATCCATAAAGGTTTAATCATTAAATATCCCTAGTCGTAGTATTATCGAGATTGGACATCGATAATGCGGAATAGACTAGTATTACACTTGTGCGCGTTGTGGGAGCATAACGGCATAGTTCTCATATATTTGGGTATAGGATACTCATGCAAGTGTAGTAGGAGGTTGTGTTTTACCGATGGTACGAAAAACAGCTTCTTCTGGATAGACCCCTCGGAATTCCATTGGTAGTATTACTATGTGTCTATGGAAGTCCGAATCAGGGTAGGTGTATTTAGTCTTAACCTGAGACTTGCACCGCTAATACTTGCGACAATCAATGTGCTTTGGTTTTGGTCATCCATGGCTTTAACAGGTTCTGTGTACGCCTCTTCTGGGTATATTGAGAATCGTAGTGTATTGGGTGTGATGTCGAGATGGAAGTATCACTCCAGTAATAGTGGAGATGATGATCACGTAGGATACGAAACTCGTT
Organism: Zanthoxylum bungeanum; assembly: GCA_019454045.1. Lineage (NCBI taxonomy): Eukaryota > Viridiplantae > Streptophyta > Magnoliopsida > Sapindales > Rutaceae > Zanthoxylum > Zanthoxylum bungeanum. The sequence continues at coordinate 4,186 of SKCR01008404.1, read as the reverse complement.
CTCTTATATGCTGCAACTATTGGGATATTATGACCAGGTCATGTTTATCCGATTATAGAGACTAGTTACCAGAGATCTGATATGTGCTTTGTACGGGGCAGACACATTTCCAGCCTCATGCCTTGCATGTGACATCTAATACTGGATCGAGATACGCAATACTATGTATACTACGCCTGATATAGATCACATATTCCTGTAAGGATATTTCTGGAGAATTGGGTAGGCATGGCGCTTTGCTAGAAGCCAACCTTGTCTTGTAAATCGATATAAACGTAGTACTAGGTACTTACGTGTTCGGATAGTCCGACGACCGGATTTACTGCCAACATATCCGGGGATCTCATGGGTCACTTCCCGAAGATTCACCGATGACGTATGACTCGCACTTTATTAATCTGGGATTAATTAGTAGAGAGAGAAAATTAATATGGGATTAATTACATAGATATTTTATCTAGGATAAAATATTATATAAAGAGAGAAAACGATTAATTTGGAATTAATCGATAAAATAATATATTCGATATATTATACGAAATTAGATTTCGACACGGAATTAAAATTAGATTTTACTTCGGGCGAACTAGTTAATTTAGAATTAATTCGTTAGCGACGTGAATAGTGATTTATCTAGGCATAATTATTTAATTACGTCGCAACGGAAAATTCATTAATTTGGAATTAGCGAACCCGAGCCCGAGAGTGTTTGCGAGCGCACTCGTATTTCGAATTCAAGTGCGGCCCACAAGTCACATCAAGCGTCAAATCATTAGTCACATCAAGCGTCAAATCACATGTCACTTTGAGTGATGTGACAACTTGTCACTTGATTGATTGATGGAAGTTGTTGGCTTTAATTGCCTTGACTTTTTGGAAAAGCAATTTGGTATATCTTTATTTGATTTTTTGAAAATTAAATCAAGTGTATTAGATACACAATTTTCACCAACCAACACAACAATCTCTCTTCTCTTTCTTCTCTCTATCTTCACGCCCAAGGGGCTGTTTTCCTTCTTCAATTTTCACTAAAAGAGAAGCTATAAGGTGATTTTGTGGCAAAAATTACCGAGTGCTAGCACACTTCCGGAGTCTTGCGAAGGTGATAGGAAACCGCACTTGTGAGCATGGAATCACACAAAGCTTGGAGCTTGGAGGGATTACCATTGCCGAATCTTAGAGCACCAAAAACTATCACAGCCGAGAGCTCAAGGAGGGCAGAAAAAGATTTTTGTTCTTCGACGCATCGCTCAATCGATCGATGTAAGTATTCCGCAACTTCTTCGATGTATTCGCACTTTGTTTCATTGTTTTATTCGATCCCCGGGACTTAGAGAAACCCCAACATGTCGTTCTTCAACCCGACGTGGAATCCGGGCACGGTCTCCCAGGTTTAGCCTACCAGATGACACAATATGATTCAGTTCTTAAAAGCCGACGACATCAGGATCGAGACCGACCACAATAGCCCAGTAGGTCCTTCATATCCATCTTCTCCCATGATCAAGATAGTTGGCTTGGATATTTTGGGTCAGGACAAAAGTGGCGGGATCAGTTCAACTCGTCGTCTAACCGACCTCTTAAGGACCGACGTGGGATTGGAACAACTAGATTTTCCCTCCAAAAACTCTCACATCCGAAATTCAACAGGCTGTCATCATTAATGAAAAGGTCTGACAATGCACCTTTACTGTGTGATGTGACAGGAATTCAGAGGGTAGGTCTTACTTTCGACGATGGCAGTTTGGGGAAAGGAACCTGTCAAATCGCCGAAAATCAGCAGACATGCAGGGCTGATGTCACAAGGATACAGGAACAGTGTCGTATACTGAGTAATATATAAAGGAAGGTGGATCATATTTGTAGGGGTTACAAAATTTTCCATTTGAGAACTAATTGTAAGAAACCACACAACCTGCTCGGTTTCTTTAGACCTTCAATAAAACAGGTCGGTCGAGCTCGGTTTAGTAATAAAAGAACCCCCCACCCCGCTTTGTGACCGTGGACGTAGGCTAGACAAGCTCCACCGAACCACGTTAAATCATTTCTTTTCGATTTCTTGTGTGTTTCTTATTTTTTTGCCAAAATTTGTCTTTGGTCTCCCCATAACCAAACAAATTCAAGGTTGAGGGAATGTTGTCTCGGGTGTGTTTTCTCGAAACTATCCCTGGGACGAAAATCATCCGTCAACAATATTAATTATGAAAAACTTTTGCAAGCATTTTAATTGATCTATATTTATACTTGAAAGTTGATTTGAGTTTTCATTTGCTTTTAATTCATAATCAAACTTACTTGAGCTATAATTTTTGTATCTATTCATTTGGAGTAAACTCTTCTGAGGAATTTGATATTTCATTATTCTTATTTGTAAAAATCTATTTGGAAAATATTTTGAGTGAAATGTGTGTGATATATCATTGTTATAGAAGTTTATTGACATCTTGAGAAATTAATTAGAAATATATTAAATTGATATTTTTATGAAATCAATTGAGAAGAGATTTAATTGACACATATGTGAAGTCAATTGGGAATTGACCCATTGAAAGTCAATTGTAAATCATAAACCATTTTATGTTTGGAGGCATAGTTATAGACTGAGATTTGTCAAACCATGTTCGCTCTCTCTCTTCTTACTGTAATTGCTTGAGAAGTGATACACTTACTTATATTTCTACCGAAAATAACTACATCTCTCTCACTGTAGCTACAATAAGAGGAGTGTAGTTATTTTATGTAAGAATTTAAGTAAAACATATCATTTTTGTAATTGCTTAAGTATTATTTTTAATTTTCATTGTCCATATAAATTATAGGCAAAAATGCAAAACTGATCCTCTAACTTTCATGTTTTGTCAATTCAGTCCTGTAACTTTCAGTTTTGTCAATTCAGTTCTCTAACTTTCAATTTTTGTCAATTCAATATTCTGTTACAAATTCGCCGTTATTGTTGCCAAAACGACGCCGTTTTCAATTTTTTTTTTCTTGAATTGATAAAAATTGAAAGTTAGAGGACTGAATTGACAAAACTGAAAGTTACAGGACTGAATTGACAAAACATGAAAGTTAGATGATCAGTTTTACATTTTTGCCTAAATTATAATTGTATTGCAATTATTTAAGATTAATTTTTAATACACAATTCATTATTCTTAGGTTGCATATTAGAATTTCAATACTGTATTTATAAATTTATTATTTCTTTTATATAATTGTTGGCAGAGAAAATCTCTGCAGGGCGAGTTCGTCCTAGAATGAGAGGAAGTGCGAAAAGAAGAAGGGCGATGGGCGAAGAGCGACAAAAAGACTTAGGACGATCGAGCCAATTGCCAGAATGAAAACGTGCGATGCAATTATCTTCATCCCAAAGCAGTTGAGCGGTTGTTCCTTCACAATCAGGCAGTTAAGGCACACGACCCAGCAGTTACAAGCACTACTCAGAACTGCAAAAAGATGGTGGAACTGCTCAAATCGTTATCAAGTGGCAATATAAAAGCTCGCCTACCCCAAGAGAGAAAAAAAACAAAATGAAGACTCAATCGAGCATATTTTATCTTTTTATTTCTTAGCTTGTAACCTAGGACTGTAACTTTGTGCTTGTGCCCCTTGGAGGCTTATTCACTTAATTCAATACACCCATTGCTGGGACTTTGTCTCAGGAGGTTTGAACCTTACACGCTCTTTTTCCTGCACGCGTAAAACCTGCGCAAACAGTTTTTGGCGACCACAGTGGAGAATTGGTGTAACAAAGTGGAGATGCCTCCGAAAAGAAATGCTCACTGGCTCAACCGCGGAGGAAGGTGGACTGGAGCAAACCAACCAGCCCAACGTTCCAGCCATAATGGGTCAGTTGGAGGGTTTAGCAGATGTCAGCCGGTACGAACCATTAGGGAGCTCAGCCCTAATGCGATGTGCGCATTGTTTGGCGAATCCACACATGATGTCGTCGAACAGGTCAGGCTCCAAAATGCGCATGTTGTAGACAAATTCGTATCGACTAGTAACTTGCACTAGGAAAATATGCCCAAATACCTAAGCTCAATGAACGAATTGGTGGCCAAATGTATAAACGGCGGAACAGCGCTGCCGTCGACCACGCTCTCCCCTACAGTAGGCATTCATGAAGCTGGTCCTAGTGGTGTTCCCCTGCAAGGAACCAATACCCCTATGGTTCCTAGAGGAG
>SKCR01008403.1:0-23966 GCA_019454045.1 Zanthoxylum bungeanum | reverse complement strand
AAATTCCACACCTTAAGAAATTAATTAAAAGCCTATTGGCCTTTAATTAAATTGACGTTGGACGTTAATCGGGCTTTGAGACCTGTGACGATTAAATTTGGAAATTAAGTCGTAAAAGGTTTATTAATAAAGTGTATTATTTAATTTGGAATTAAATAGTGAATTAGAATTAAATACAAATTGAATTGGATTTAATTATGTAGTTTAATTTAATTCAAGAATTCGTACTTTGAGTACTTATTCGCAAAAACGAGTTTGACTCGAGCAAAATCAAATCGTTGTTTGAACATTGGATGGTCACTAATTATCAGATTAATTAATTTGATTAGATTGATTGATAACATGCTTGTGTGAATACATGGTTGCGATGCATGAATAATGTATATCAGATGGATATTAGATGGGTGAGACAATTTTAGAAATTGTTGTAATAAATTTGATTTATTAATTGGACCTGCATGTCCAGCCTTTTCACCTCCATATTCATTGTATTCTCTTCTCACCTATTCCCCTCAATGTAAATGAGGTTTCTTTAGAAGTGTAGTGTAACGGTAGAAGTATAAATGTGCTAGCGGGAGAGAGAAAGGGAGAGATTTGATCTAGGATCAATGTGTAAAGTATCCATCCGCATATCATTATTATTTTATTATACGCGCTTTATTATGTGTTTAGAATGCATGTTTAAGGGTGTATGATGATGAGACCTTAACAAAGATAATAAATTGGTTGCCAATTTGCACTCGAAAAACCCTTGCAAAATATTAAGCGTTTTTCCTTCCATTGAGTGATTCTCACTCAAGATCCGAGACTGGCATTGGCTTTTTGGCCAAAGTCAAGGCCTTTGTCCGTCGAGGATGTGTCTGAATCACGAAGGCTTTGTTCCATATCAGTGTCTTGTCCAAGTTGTGGTTTGTTGGCCAAAGTCAAAACCACTTCTTTTCCATCGACATTGATTACGAAGCTTTCCATGGTCAATGGGTCGCGCTTGACTGGGATCACTAAGTTTGTTGTGCCAAAGCCAAGGCTTAGTTGATTCAGAGGAAAAAGGTTAGGTAATACATTGGATGTATTGGCATATATAAGATATATGTTTCGGACTTGGATGTCCCCCTACCGGATCTAGGAATTGGATTGGATCCAATTGATCTTAGAGATCTACCTAGTTAATTATCATACAATTTTTTGGCCAAAGACAAGATTGTGTGATATTTAACGGGATCCTAGCCCAATAGGAAACACGGTTTCCCGAGTACTCGACAAAGGGTTAGAGGCTCGCCGAAAAATAGTGGGAGGCAAGAATTAAATTTTCAATATTCGTTTAATTACTGCCATATGCTCTCAAACAAATATCATTCGTCAATAAATTAAATGTTAGTTGGACTAATATTTAAATTGTTGTTTTAATTAACAGTTGGACTGTATTCAAACTATTCATTTATAGTTGATTTTATAATTGGATTATAGTAATCAATATAATTGAATTTAATCTATTAAAGTATAGTTGATTATATAGTTGGACTATAGTAATCATTATAATAAATAGTACCTAAATCGTTGATGAAATAGTTGGACTGTTAGAATCAGTATATAATTGAAAGATTGACATTTAAAACATAATCCTAGGGAAAATGTATTTAAATGGCTTAATTTTCAAATTGGGAATAAAGTTTCAGGATGGTCCTGGAAAATAATAATTTACTTTATTTGATAAAATAACATATTAGGCCTAAGCCCGGAGTTAAGCAAATAGTAGAGCATAATCTTGGAAGATTAATGTTATGATAACTTTAGTGCTTAATCCATTATGCTTGTCGCAATAGACTCCTTAATTTCTGAATCAGAACTAAGGATTAGATTTTAAAGTATGATACTGAAATTGAAGGATCTTCATAAATCTATACTTAGATTTTAGAATTACTAAATTGTAAAAATAACTCTTGGAGAGTTAATGACTATTCTCAATGAGATAAAGTCAAAGTTTGCAATTAGGCAAGTAGCGCAAGGCGCACCTTACTTTGATATTCTAGAAACCCGAGGCTTGGCCAAAGGCTTCTGGAATATGATAAGGGCAAGGGAAAAATCAAAATCATTACAATCTTCTGGGAAGATAAAGGAAATATCCCAAAATGTCTGCTTAAATGTGGCAAACGGGATCACGGAAGCGTGACTGCCGTTTGGACAAAGCATACATGAAGGAATTGAAGACGAGCAAGGTTCTGACTTCAAACATGTTTGTCATAAATATATTTACTACTAGTATCAAAATTGGATTTTAGATAGTTAGTGTGATATATATATATATATATATATATATATATATATTATATATATATATATATATATATTGATATTCAAAATCTGTTATGAACAGGATAATGACTTCAATTGAGATTATTCTGCGAATTGCAAACGGGACGAAAGTCATTGTTTTAATCGTAGATACCTAATTTTAGGAACTACCATCGGGTGTGTACCTAAATTTGGAAACTGTTATAATGTAACTAGTTTGACTAGATACATTATCTTTATATCAGTGTTTAACCCGTTGCGGGTGAACCTTTTATTCTAGAACACTAAAGTGTTTTATTATATAAAGATGATATTGAGATAAACACATTAGATGTGAATAACAGAATTTATATTTTGAATATAAATATATCTCAAACATATAACATGACAAACAAATAGCTCAAACTGATTTGATCAGAAGAAACTGATGTGGCATTGTTGTCTGGGACACAACTAAAACAAGAATCGTATAACCACACTTTTGAAGAGTGGATACTAGGACTAATTTGATTCCATTCAAATAAAGTCTACGAATCTAGTTTATTGGGCAAAGTGCCTAAAACACTATTTACTTGGTAAAAGTGCAAATGCCACAGATCTGTTAGCCCTAGTTCATAGTGAAGCAAGTAGGCCCGTGTCTAGCTATGCTAGATGTGGATATGAATATTTCGTGACCTTTACGGATGTGGCATCGCGTTATGGTTATGTGTTTCTTTTGAAACACAAATCAGAAACTTTTAAAGTTTCGACATAAAATATCACTTCAGTCATATGGAAATGATGATCACATAGGATACGAAACTAGTACTCTTATGTACTGCAGTCATCGGGATAATATGACTAGGTCATGATTATCCGATTGTAGAGACTAGTTACCAGAGATCCGATATATGTTTCGTAGGGGGAAGACACAATTCCAGTCCCAGGCCTAGCATGTGACATTCGATACTGGATCGTAATACGTAATACTATGTATGCTACGCCTGACAAAGATTACATATTCCTTTAAATAATATTACATATCCCAATAAGGTTCCATCAAAAGCATTGCGTTCTTGGAACTAATATTTTGATGAGATCATAATGGTATATGATTTAATTCAAACGAAGATGATTCTTGTATATATAAGAAGGTCAGTGGGAGTTCACTGACTATGATTGTCCTATAAGCTGACGATGTATTGCTTTTTAGCAATAACATTCCCATAATATAATCGGTGAAAGTTTGGCTTTCATGAAAATTCTACGTAGATTACTTAGGAGAGGCAACCTTTATTCTAGGAATAAGGATCTACTGGGATAGATCTAAAAGTTGTTGGCACTCTCCGAGAACTCGTACATTGAAATATAATTACGCGACCTGGTGTTTCATATGCTTTGAGCATATGGAGTCACAATCAGGCCAATCCAGGTGATGGTCACTGGATTGATGTTAAGAACATCCTTAAGTATCTTAGATGAGCTAATGATGTTTTCTTAAGCTATGGAGAAGGAGAACTTGAGGTGACTGAGTTCACCGCTGCAAGTTTCCAAACTGAGAATAATGACAGTAAGTCGCAATAAGGGTACTATGTAGTTTGAATAACGGAACAGTGAGCTGGAAATATTCCAAGCAAGATACTGTTGCCGAATAAACAACAAAAGTGAAATATTGCTGCAACTGAGGCAGCAAAAGAAACATTTTGGATCTATAATATTCCTAATTAGATTAGGAGTAGCAGCTGAACTAGGCTACAACACAGGCTAAGGAACCGCGGTCTCATCAATGATCTAAATATGTACTTCAACTATTTCATCTTTTTCGTAAGATCATACATCGTGGCGATGTGATGATCAAATAAATTGCATCAGAAAATAACCTTGAAAATCTGTTGACGAAAGCTGTTTCTCAGCAGAAATTTGAACAACCCGTACATAGTCAGGTGTTAAACACTTGAGTGATTGGCTATAGGCCAAGTGGGAGATTGTTGGACAATTATGACCCTTAGCATCACTATTTGTATAGAACATAGCATTGTATAAATTAACTATGTGACAAAGGAAATTGCTCTTTTATCATTTGTAATTGGATTACCGGGATATATAAATGATAAAAGTCCATATGATTAGTACCAGATTAATAAGATATGAGACAATATTAATCCACTAAGGTTTATTCATTAAATATCCCTAGTCATAGTATTATCGAGACTGGACATCGATAATGCGGAATAGGCTAGTATTACACTTGTGCGTGTTATGGAAGCGTAACGGCATAGTTCTCATATATTTGGATATTGGATACTCATGCAAGTGTAATAGGAGGTTCTGGATAGACCACTCGGAATCCCATTAGTAGTATGACTATGTGTCTATGGGAATCCGAATCAGGGTAGGTGTATTTGGTATTAACTTGAGACTTGCATCGCTAATACTTGCGACAATCATCATACTTTGGTTTTGGTCGTCCGGGGATTTAACAGGTTCTGTGTACGCCTCTTCTAGGTATACTGAGAATCGTAGTGTATTGGGTGTGATGTCAAGATGGAAGTATCACTTCAAACATATGGAGATGATAATCACGTAGGATACGAAACTGGTACTCTTAAGTATTGCAGTTATCTGGATAATATGACTAGGTCATGATTATCCGATTATAGAGACTAGTTACCAGAGATCCGATATATGCTTCGTACGGGGCAGACATAATTCCAGCCTCAGGCCTAGCATGTGACATTCGATACTGGATCATAATACGCAATACTATGTATGCTACGCCTGACAAAGATTACATATTCCTTAAAAGAATATTTCTGGAGAATTGGGTAGGCACGGTACTTTGTTAGAAGCCAACCATGTCTTGTAAATCGGTAAGAACGTGGTACCGGGTACGCACGCATTCGGATAGTCCGATGACCGTATTTATTGCTAACATATCTAGGGATCTCTTGGGTCGCTTCCCGAAGATTCACCGTTGAGATTGGACTCGAACAGAAAATTAATCTGGGATTAATTATGAAAGAGAAAATTAATCTGGGATTAATTACGTCAATGAATTAATCTGGGATTAATTAAAATAGAACGAATTAATCTGGAATTAATTGCGACGAGAATTTATCTGGGATTAAATTCGTCGAGAAGAGAAAACGCGATTAATTTGGAATTAATCGGAAAAATAAATTTAATATTTAAATTGGATTTTTTCTATTTAATTTATTTAATTGGACTAAAATAATATATCGGATATATTAATTGAAATTATATTTCAACGCAGAATTAAAATTGGATTTTAATTCACGAATGAATTAATTTAGAATTAATTCACGAGCGACTTTCGTAATAATTTTACGAGGCCCCATTATTTAATTAAATTGGATTTAATTATGTCACGATGGAAAATTCGTTTAATCAGATTAAGCGAACCCGAGCCTGAAGTGTGTGGAGCAAGCCACTTGAATTTTGAATTAAAGTGGGTCCCACCAACTTACATCACATGTCTATCAAGTGTGAACTTGAGTGATGGAAGTAGTTGGAGGCATTAATTTCCATTTTCCCTCCAACACACTTTGACTTTATTTTTCCTTTTAGAAAAGATATGCCACTTTTGTTTTTTGCAAGGCATAATTTGTAATTTGTTTTTTGGAAAAACATAACAAAAAACTTTTCTCTCTCTTTTCTCTACCACGGCCGAACACTTTCTTCTTGGAGGAGAAATTTTTCTTTCATTTTTTGTTCTTGCTAGCACATCAAGGAGTGAATCAAGGTGATAGGAAAACTCACCCAAGTGTTGGAAACACTCAAGAAAGCTTGGAGATTCCACGCAAATGGATAAAACGTTTTGAACTCATCCGATCAATGTGAGTATCTTCCGCAACTCTTTTGATTTTATTCACACACAAATCACTCTTAGACGATCTTCACATGTTCTAGGAACACTTACACCGTGCACTCAAGGCGTAGTCTTGCCGTTGAGTTTTGGCTTTGGTGTGTGCACCTTTGGAGGCCACACACTTGGGTGGGTCTTTATAACGTGGAAGAGCTTAATGAGTTCGAGAAAAGCTTGTAGATTGGAGGGAGGACTAGAGGAGTCTTCGGTTCAAGTAAGTCTTTTTCTTTCTTTATTTTAATTAGAGTTCTTATGATAGTTAGCATGTTTAGATTTATGTTCTTTACATGTTTTATGAGTTTTTATGCTTAGAATATATAGTAACATGCCTAGGCTTGTAGAATAATCAAAACAAATGGGTCTTGGGCAAAGTGATAGCGGCATCATAATTTTTAATTTTCCGCTGCGCACTCGCGGCCGCTTCCCAACAGTGGTATCAGCGTACCGTTTTTTTTTTATTAGTTCTCTCTTATTTGAACTCGAAATTGGGTGTGTAAAAGCTCGTTGGAAAGCTAACACCCTGAAATTACTTTTAGGCACAAGTTTTGCGTGATTTGGTTAAGTTGTGAATTGTGAAATTGCATTTAAAGTTCACACATCTGTAAAAAAATGTGAATAGTAAATTTATTTGATTAAAATAAAATGCAATATCATAATTAAATATTAATCAAATTTATTTAATGCCTAAAATAATTCCAACATATTAAAAATCATATGCTTGATGATTCTATGTATGATTAGAATTGGCATGATTATTTTAGGTTGCAAGCATCTAAAGACTTTCTAAGGAAATAGAGAGTGTATTGCTTATCCCTTAGCTAAGTAATTATTCCGTGATGAACTTAGAGATTTATTACCTTAAGGCTAATAAATATAAATCACTTATTTATATAAAAGACATTATAAAAGATACAAGTGGGGTGGGGCCAAGGCGTTAATAAAACATTCCAAAATAAAGTTAATTTAACCAAAGGTATTACTAGAGTTAGATAATGATTTGGTGTCTTCCTTCACTCACTACCTTTTTATAGCCAAAAGGAAAAGCTGTGAAGACATCTAGATAATCATTTACTCAAAGCTTACCTTAAGCATATTTAAAGTGTTGGACTAATTTGGAGGATCTATTGTTTATTCCTGTCACCAAGGCAATAAGAGCCTAAGAGGTACGGGTATTTAAGAGAGTTCGCTCCACCCTCCCTATGAGAAATTTTCAATGGAGGAATCCATTTGACAGTTAATCACTTAAACATGCTAATATCCTCAATAATAATTTATGTATAAAATTTGCCTCTCATTGTAAAGTATTTAAGGGTTTAAACCGTATTGGCAGGACTAGGCTTTACCAGACTGACCAATACCAATTTGTCCCTAAATCATACTATTGATAATGGTTTGACTTTTCTGAGTCATAAGACTCATCGACTTTAGGCGTGGTCTTATAACTTAGTGGCAAAGATTGGGTGTCCACAAGGATTAGCATAAGCTATGACATGTTTGATTGCCCAACCCAATGATCAAGGAATTATAATTTATATCATAAATTTGTTGGGATCCTACTAATTATCGTATTTTATTATTACCAGCCCTAGTCAGAGTTGTGAAATGATGATAATGTGATACTTGCCCACAAGAAGTCCATCATATTGAGGTTGATGCGATTTGCTTAAAATTTTAAAACAATTGAGTGTGAGAAACTTCATAATATTAAAAGCCCATGTTATTATAAAACATTAATGAAATATATATTCCTAATTTTAACATTCTCTCTTAACATGTAGGTTAAAATATTTCACAAACATTCAAATGGTAAACAGAATATCACTTTGTTCCATCCTTGATGAGCATAAGCTCAAAAAGGGACAACTACAATGACTGGTTTAGAAACCTTAAAATTGTCTTACGACAAGAAAAGACTTTCTATGTTCTTGAAAGACCATTTCCCCCTGAACCCGTAGAAGATGCTGACCAAAATACATTTGATGTTTGGAAGAAACACGTCGATGATAATGAGCAAGCAGTTTGCATAATGCTTGGCTCTATGTCGGACGAACTTCAGAAAGCTCTCGAAGATATGGATGCTCAAACCATCATCTTTCACTTGAAGGAGTTGTTTGCAACTTCCGTTCATACCATGAGATTCCAAGTGTCATGTGCCTTATTCCAAATAAGGTATAAGGAAGGATCTGTTAGTGGACATGTGCTTAAGATGATTGGCCACATTGAAAAATTGGCCAACCTCGGGTTCATCATGGATCATGAGATAGGTCACGATCTAATTCTTCAGTCCTTACCAAAAGACTTCTCTAACTTTATTATGCAGTTTCATCTGTCTAATAAAAAAGCTACTTTAGCAGAATTGCACAATCTGATAAAGCAAACAGAGAAAGACTTGAAACCAGAGCTTAAAACCTCCGTCATGCTTACGGGTAAAGACCTGAAGCCACGAGGCCCAAAGAAAAATAAGGGCAAGGCCAAGGCTCTAGATCACCTAAAGCCCAATGGTAAGGTGGAGAAGAAAAAGGGAAAGGGGAAATATTGCTTTTGTGGAAAGAAGGGTCATTGGAAGAAAAAATGCAGATCATTGAAAGCCAAGGAAGCTAGGGAAGCCCAAGTGGCCAAGAAGCCCAATGCTTCAGGTATGTTGTATATGATTGAACTATATTCTCAAAACTCTGAACCTTATACTTGGGTGCTTGACACCGGTTGTGGGACTCAAGTAATCTTGAAATACTTAAGCGACGTATTTCAAGATTACTTGAGAGAAAATTGCATTGTTTCCCAGTGGAATCCTCCGGGAACTCCACAACATTATTAGATATAGTCCGATCAATGATTCCAGACATATATCTACCTCTTTCATTTTGAGGTCTTGTTTTAGAAACTGCAACACTAGTAATAAACCAAGTTCCTTCCAAGACTGTTAGTCAAACACCATATGAGTTATGGTCTGGGAAACGTCCTAGTCTTAGTTATCTAAGAGTTTGGGGATGTGACGCATATGTTAAGCTCACACAAAATAACAAATTGGATGATATGGTAGTTAAATGTAAGTTTGTAGGATATGCCTTGAACTCAAGAGCATACGTGTTCTATGTCCCAAATGAACAAAGATCATTTGTCTCACGAAATACTAAATTTCTAGAGAATGAATTCCTTCTCAAGAAATATAGTGGGAGTAGACTTGACCTCCATGAGGTATGAGAAGAACAAACTAATATAGAACTAAACCCCAGGCCCCTCAAAAGGGCAGTGATGGAACAACCACAATGTTATGAACTTAAAAGGTCTGGTAGGGAAAGATATGAGCCTGAAAGATATGGTTTCCATATTGGTAAGGAACATGATCAGGTCATTGATAATGACGATTCCACCAGTTATGACGAAGCAATGCGTGACATTGATTCATTCAAGTGGCTTGAGGCCATGAAATTCGAAATAGACTCTATGTATCAGAATCAAGTCTGGGACTTCGTGGATGCACCTGAATGGATAAAACCCATAGGCTGCAAGTGGATTTACAAGCGTAAAACTAGTGCAGAAGGCAACATCCAAACCTATAAGGCTAGGTTGGTGGCCAAAGGTTATAGAAAAATCCAAGGAATTGACTATGACGAAACCTGCTCACATGTTGCAATGATAAAGTCCATTCGAATTTTACTGGCACTAACTGCACACTTTGATTATGAGATTTGGCAGATGGATGTCAAAATAACTTTCCTTAATGGGAACCTCGTAGAGGAAGTCTATATGACACAACCTGAGGGGTTTGCATCTAAGGATCCATTTATGGACTCAAACAAGCCTCCATAAGTTGGAATATACGATTTGATGAGACAATCAAAGAATTTGACTTCATCAAAAATGTAGACGAGCCTTGTGTTTACAGGAAAAGTAGTGGGAGTGTTGTTGTATTTCTTGTATTATATGTCGATAACATATTAATCATCGGGAATGATATTCCCATGATGGAAGCCACCAAGCAATGATTATCTCGGAATTTCTCCATGAAAGATTTGGGAGAAGCATCATACATCCTCGGAATTAAGATCTACCGTAATAGATCTAAGAGGTTGTTAGGACTTTCGTAATCTACGTATAAAGATAAAGTTTTAAAAATATTCAAAATGGAAGATTCCAAAAGAGGTAATTTACCTACTTGTCATGGAATCAAATTATCTAAAGAGCAATGTCCACATACTCATTCAGATAGAGAGCATATGAGTATGATCCCTTATGCTTCAGCCATAGGATCGATCATGTACGCCATGCTATGTACAAGACCTGATGTCTCTTATGCTCTTAGCATAACGAGCATGTATCAGCCAAATCCTGGTGAGCAACACTGGACAGCTATCAAAACAATCCTCAAGTATCTAAGAAGAACTAAGGATGTGTTCTTGATATACAGAGATTGTTATGAGATGAAAGTCATTGGTTCTATGATGCGAGCTTTCAGACCGATAGGGATGACAACAGATCGCAAACAAGATATCTGTTTACTATGAATGGCGGATCTGTCAGTTGGAAAAGCTCAAAGCAGTCAACTACAGCGGACTCCACCACTGAAGCTGAGTATATTGCAGCATCTGAGGCAGCTAAAGAAGCAGTCTGGATAAAGAAGTTCATCACGGAGCTGGAAGTGCTTCCTGCGATAAAGAATGGCGTCACGATGTACTGTGACAACACATGTGCCATTGCTCAATCAAAGGAACCAAGGTCCCACCAGAAATCCAAGCATGCACTCAGGCGATTTCATCTCATCAAGGAGATTGTTGAGAGAAAAGAAGTTATTATAGAGAAAATACCTACAGAAGATAATCTTGCAGATTCTATGACTAAAGGGCTAGGTCAACAAAAGCATGATAGGCACACCCAAGAGTATGGTGTCCAGATTCATAATAGTTGGCTATAGTGCAAATGAGAGATTGTTAGGGATACGCCCTATACCCAACTTGTGGATGGGCTATATGTATATGTATTTTCAATATTTTCATTAATTAATAAAATGGCCATCTTTATTATACGTGTCATACATAAATTATATGAATCATCAAACACTGTAATAAATCCCTTGGAGTAATAAGATGATGGCTTCCACGCCTTATGAGAATGATTACTCACAATCGTTCCTAGTCATAGTTTTATGAATAATCTGGGCGTTCACAAAGCGGAGAGACTAGCATGATGATATGATCCACCCTTAAGTGGGGTAGCCGATCTCATAAGCTATTAGCGGAGATCCGTCTGCTTGGTGTATCACATGGATGCATGAGTTGCTCGTGTCCATCGAACTGACCGCCGAAAGTTTTCACATTGAGTGTTTATCCCATGTGTCTGTGAGAACTCTCATGTATCGATTGTATGACTAGTCCTTAGACTTGAGGTCTTTACAATCTTATGTGTGGATCAAATAACTTTGAAATTCTCCTTCCTCGGTTCCAAAGATCTGGTCATAAGGGTATGATAGGGTCATTTGTTGAAACCCTTGAAGTTTGTAAAGATACAACAGAGAATCGCCCTTGTCTCGGATAATATTTTCTTATAAGAGTAGTATTCCAGTTCACGGGTTGATATGTGTGATCAGTGCTTGAGACTATAGCCGCAGCGGAAGAATCCTGTGAGATTCTTGGGTTAGCACGATTCATGACACTATCAACATCATACATTTGACTATATGGGTAGACACTTTTCATACCCTAGGTCAAACGGTGGGAATACAGTGAGGCGAGGGACCGTATCTTATGTAAATCGGATACATAATGGGTATATATATCTTTCCTTCTCATTTGGGGGCCTTGGCATGTTGCTAGATGTCAACCTTGGTCATTGAAATCGAACGACCATCTGATCGTAGGATAATTTTTATTCGATTAAATTATCATGATTCATTTCACGTCCAACTTGAGGGGAATCCAAAAGGTCACATACAACAAAGTTGAAATCAATGGTTAACAATGCATAGTACAAATTTAACAGTATATATGATTGTTGTAGGAATTGTTCATAAATGGTTCAATGTGTTTAATTATTGAACATATCATTTATGAGGTTCCAAAGTGGCTTAGGGATTGGTGAATGACGATAGGGGCACTTTGGGAATTGGAAAAATGAATAAGAAAATAAATAAATTATTAAATAATCTGCGTTTTTTTATTTTATTTATTTTATTTATTTTGAATTCCAATTCGGCCCAAACTCTTATTAGAGTTTTATAATCTCATTAAACCACTATATTAAGATCCAATGGCTAAGATTTAATTAGCATTTATCCCACATCGAATTCTTAATTAATTTTGTTGTCTTTGGAGCACCTATATAAACCCAAAGAATTCTTTACAAATTTTTACACCAAAACCTTTCATATCTTGGGTTTATATAACTGAGCAACTCTAAATTTAAGAGTAAGCATTGATTTTCAGGATCCTTAAGACTAATTGACTAGAGGAATCTCAAGTTATAAGTTTTGAGGTATTTGCCTAGGCTAGCACCAAGGGCAAAATACCCGTGCACTCAAGGCGTAGTCTTGCCGTTGAGTTTTGGCTTTGGTGTGTACACCTTTGGAGGCTACACACTTGGGTGGCTCTTTGGAACGTGGAAGAGCTTGCTGAGTTCGAGAAAAGCTTGTAGATTGGAGGGAGGACTGGAGGAGTCTTTGGTTCAAGTAAGTCTTTTTCTCTCTTTATTTTTATTAGAGTTCTTATGATAGTTAGCATGTTTAGGTTTATGTTCTTTGCATGTTTTATGAGTTTTTATGCTTAGAATATATAGTAACATGCCTAGGCTTGTAGAATAATCAAAACAAATGGGTATTGGGCAAAGGGATAACGGCATCATAATTTTTAATTTTCCGCTGCGCACTCACAGCCGTTTCCCAACAATCGGGATGATACAAGGCATCAAAGCTTACATCTGTAAGAATTTCTCCATGAAGGACCTGGGTGAAGCTTCTTATATCTTAGGCATAAAACTCTATAGAGATAGAGAAAGGAAGCTTATAGGGTTATCCCAATCAACATACGTAGATAAGATCTTAGAACGGTATAATTTTGGTAATTGTAAGACAACAAACATACCGTTCAGACATGTGTAGGCATTGCATTTTCGCATGTGAAACCCGATGATGAGTCTCAGTTGGAGGCACTACCTTTTTTAGCTAAGGATATTGCGGGAAATGGAGGTCGGAAGGGGAAATTCAGAATAAGTACGTCATCAAGTTCATTTCATAAGTTCACTGTCTTCGTTAGTGCTGCGTTCGTTACTTCGTTCGAACGTCAGGCAGATTGCGGACGTTCGTGCTGCGTTCGAATGGGCGTTCGAACGGAGTCGGTATTTCTGGTTTTGCTGCTAGCCTCGCACCCCAGCCCAATTAGCCCCCTAAAGCCCATAAAACACATCAAAATTTAATTAAATTAAACATTAAATATTAAATAAAATATTTAAACCATTTACCAATTAAATAAAACATAAAATATAATCATACCTAATGAAGATAAATCAAATATATTAACTTCCTAATTAAACAAATCACATACTAAATTAAAAAGATGTCATGCCTAATTAAAATCAATCATAACAAATTAAATATTTTGCATTCCTAATCTAGCCAAGATTTTCCCCCCCTCAATCTTTGACTTTCCTTGCTCAATACCAAATCAAATCCTTGCTCTTAATGCCAAATCCCTTCCTTGTGAGACAAGGTGAAGCCCTAGCCCTTCTCTATATAAACAACCCCTCACCAAGACATGCGCTCCTCTAGCTCATACACTACTCACACGCAAGTCACAGCAAGAAACCTTAAGACATCACACGCCAATCACAAGAAAGATAGCAAATCATTCCCTTCATCCTTACCCTCACATCACTGAAAATATAGTAGCCATTCACACCCCCTACAACCACCAAAACAACCCCTAATCACCACCGAAAACCAGCCCCATAAACCTCCACACATCACCGAAAATCACACCAAAGACAGCAGCCCAAAATCATCTTAAAACAGCAGTAAACTACGTCAAAAATAGTAGCCTAAAACACCAAAAACAAGACCTGAAACAGTAAGCAGAAAATACAGAGGAAATGGCAGCGAAACCACAAGGAAACAGCAGCAAAACGGAGTCGAAATAGTAGCTTGAGCAGCAAAACAGCGAAGGAAAAGGCAAACCAGTGAACCAGAAAAGTTGCAGAGCTTTACCCCTTCCGATCTTCGTGAAACGCGAGTCCGAGAGACAGCTTAAAAGGTTAGACCTGAGGGTACTTTTCACACCCATCTTTATGTAATTTCTGTTATTTATTTATTTTGATTGTATTTTACTTATTTGTTGAATCTTGTTTGTCTATGATATGTGTTGTGGGTATTGGATGAATGAAAGAGTGTCGTCTCTCGTGGTATATAGGATAGAAACCTAGACATCAATTCCGTAGCCGAATCCGAATGGACGGTAGTGCGGTCTGTACTTGGGATACAACTCCACGTACCACTTGAATAAACGACACCTTCTCTTATTTCATGTTGCGTTGTTTTATTTATTTATTTTTCGTCACTCGAATTCTGCATGTTGCTTATTTACGTATGATTCAATCGAGCGCATGGGCTTAGTAAGTGGAATGAAAGATCCCCTATGGGGAGGGGTTAAAGCCCTTTACCGCGATGCTTTGCCGCGCCGGTTGATGTGCGTTTGGTTGAATACAAGACACGTTCAATCGGGCATACTAGTTTGATATTATTGCTTTCAACTCTATGTATGCATGATTCAATCTAGGGCATGGGCTTAGTAAGTGGAATAAAAGATCCCCTACGGGGAGGGGTTAAAGCCCTTTACCACAATGCTTCGCCGCACCGGTTGATGTGTGTTTGGTTGAATGCAAGACACGTTCAATCGGGCATACTAGTTTGATATTATTGTTTTCATTCTATGTAAGCATGGTTCAATCGAGCGCATAGGCTTAGTAAATGGAATGAAAGATCCCCTACGGGGAGGGGTTAAAGCCCTTTACCACAATGCTTTGCCGCGCCGATTGATGTGTGTTCGGTTGAATGCAAGATACGTTTAATCGGACATGCTGAGCTCGACATTGTTGTCTTTATTCTTTGTGTTACATGCATCAGGTCTGGTTCCGTTTGAACGCGTTCTCGAACGCTACACGAACGCGAACCTTCTGTTTACCATTCGAACGCATTTTCAAACGCTACGCGAACGTACACGCACTTCCTTAGTCTCATCATGCATCAGGTCTTGTTCCGTTCGAACACATTCTCGAATGCTGCACGAACGCGAACCTTCTGTTTACCGTTCGAACTCGTTTTCAAACGCTACACGAACGCACAAGTACTTCCTTAGTCTCATCATGCATCAGGTCTGGTTCCGTTCGAATGCGTTCTCAAACGCTACACGAACGCAAACCTTCTGTTTACCGTTCGAATGCGTTTACGAACGCTACACGAACGCGAACACACTGAACTGAGACACTTTCATCACATGCCATGTATAATTGTTTCTTAGGTTTTTTTTCTTATGAAACCCCATATAGTCATTCCTATCTTTGTGCACATCATAATGAAAAGCATGTTTATTCCATTGGTTGCATCATTTACCTTAGTCTTAGTTTAGCGTATTATAATTCGTATACCTATGTCATGATGACTTTTGAGTATTATTTCTTGTGGTGTTTTAGATGGAAACCCAGACATAAATTCCATAGCCGATTCCGAATGGACGATAGTGCGGTCTGTACTTGGGATACAATTCCACGTAGCACTTGGAAAAGTGCTCACATGTATGCCTGTATATTTAGTATGTATGCTTGTGTTTTCGTGAACATGATATGCTAAATGAAGTTGTATGTTCGTTGTTACTTTGAGGTATTTTCAAGCATGCAATCTTAGATGTGAAATGTATGTGTAAGTTTCATTTTGTACATGTGAATTTAGAAGCATGATACTCTTGGAAATAAGTGCTACTTAAGCCTGATTAAATTATTATATAAATCATTTCATTACAAGTGACATAAGTAAGGGACCATTCCGAACCCAACGGTTTGAGGTCTTCCATTGCGAGGGGTGAGTGCGGCCTTAAATCTCATTTTCCCGGTTCACACCGGGTGGCGACTCCATTATTCTCCGGTTTAGTCCCCCGCGGGCTACTCCGTACTCCCGACCGGGCCGCGAGCCCGGGACAGCATGCGTCGTCCAGTTTCTGTGCCCCACAGTCTGGCGACTCCACTGGGGATAGAGAATCGGCCCCGAAATATTGTCTTGTGATGATTGGATTTATGTTTTAATTGACCGTGTCTATAGTGGATAAAGTAAGGGTTTAATCAAAGGCATTTTGAGGCTAGGTAATGGTTTGGTGTCTTCCTTCATTCACTACCTTTCTAGAAGGAAAAGCTGTGAAGGCACCTAGATAGCAATCTACTCGTAGCCTTTTGTGATGGACTAATTTGGAGGACTCGTTGTTTATTCCTGACACCAAGCGATAAGAGCCTAAGAGGCTTGGGTATTTAAGTGAGCCTCGCTCCACCTTCCCTCTGGGGAATCTACAACGGGAAACCCATTTGACAGTCCGTCACACACCATAGCTCATTGGCACATACCTTAGTGTATAAAAAAGGGTGCGCTCACTTGGTCGCTCGAACCCTTGAGTGGGGAGACCTAGTTGTGGGCCATCCTTCGCCGGTGAGAGCCTTTGTCTATACTCTTGCTAACCCACCCATAGACCGGGTTGGCTAAAGTAACAATTATTTTCTTGAGTATGTGCTTGTGGACCATCCTCATTTGGATGCAGTTGGACTATTGTCAGAAATGCGGACTTGTTGGGCCATTTAAACTGGGGCGAGTTCGTACCTTATGACTATTAGGCCCAAAGTTTATGAAATGTTGATGGGCCATTATGTAGAAATTATTACGCTATGTTTGCATTATCTTTCTTCTATGTTTGTGTTTGGGAACATCTTCGTTGGATCCATTTGTCATGGGATATGAGCTTGTTGGGCCATTTAAACTGGGACAAGAACGTATTTCATGAAAATTGGGCCAAAGGCTTCTAAGTGTTGATGGGCCACTTTGTGCTTGTGTTCGGAACATTATCATTTGGGTTTAGTTGGGCTCATTGTCATAAGATGTGAACTCGTTAGGCCATTTAAACTGGAATGGGTTCACTCTTATGACAATTAGCCCGAAAGATTCTAAAATGGTAACAAGCCGATTTGTTTGAAAATTTTAAATTGATTTAATATGTTATATATGTTACATGCATCTCATGCACCTCATGCATACATATATCATGTTAACACCGTCTATGTCTCAAAAAGACAACATAGATACCGTTTGGGTTAGAGAAGGGACAAGACTCATTAAAAGAACAAGTATGAGTGAATCTGATAATGAGGTGTCCCGTATGGATCAGTTAGAGAACGGTCTCGCCAAGATCACTGAACAGTTGCAAGCTTTGACTACTGCTATGGCTGGTATAGCTGGGTCTCGTGACGGGGTTAATTCTGGGGATGTGAGGCAAAAGGAATCTCCGAACAAATTGGGGGATGATACCCCCGCTTTTGATGATGATATGGCAGAGTATGCAGCATGCAGAGTATCTGGGTCTCAGGCAGAGTTACAGAAACTTCGGGATCAGGTTGAGTCGGTTACCTGCAAGATGAGGGGTAAGAATGAGGATTTGTTGGATTATGACACACTGACTTTCGAGGAACAGTTGCCGACACAGTTCAAGATGCCTGATATGGCTAAGTTTAACGGGAATGGGGATCCGAGGGTGCATCTCTGACAGTTTGTATCAGTCATGAGTTCAGTTTGCTTATCTCAGCGCCAAGTGCAGAAAATGTTTGGAATGTCGCTTGATGGAGCTCCCGTGGTATGGTACCACAGTTTTGAGAAGAAAGTGAAGGAAGATTGGAGGGAGTTGGCCGATGCTTTCCTGAAGCAGTATGTCACTGACTTAGAGTTCGATCTGTCACTCCGTGATCAGGAGAATGTTAAGCAGAAAGCGGAGAGAGTTTTAAGGAGTATGTGGACCGGTGGAGGGGTCAATTATTGAAGATGCAGACTAGGCCTTCGGAGAAGGATCAGATTAAGATGATTATCAAGGGCACCAAGCCCTCCATTTACAGCAAGTTGAGGAGGATGACCTCAATGATTGCAGACTTTCGGCAGTTGAGGGAAACTGTCATGGATATTGAGGAAGAAGAGGCCGAGAATAGAAAATTCTATGGTCTGAACAGGAGACCCATTGGGGGAACATCGGAAAAAAAGCCCGTTTCTGCTGAGATTGCCGCCATCCGGAACCGGAGATTTTCCAACTTGGGAAGACCTGTTGAGTTCTAATATATGTCCCAAGATCAACAAATCAAGCAAGAAAACGCATGAATACACAACATAGGAGGTGCGGAATATACTCACAATGGTCGGTTTTGATGCGAAGAAGAACACAAGCCATTTTTGTCCTCCATTGAGTTCGGTAGTAGCTATCCTTGACAGTGGACTGCTCGGTTGGGGGCTGTTTTTGATGCTCCAAAATCGGCCATGCAAGACTCCATTGAAGCTCCAAGCTTCAAGCTTTCCAAGCTCACAAATTCGTTTCCCTATCACCTATGTATAACCCAAGGTGTGTGCTAGCACTTGTCTTCTTCATTTGCTTCTCAAATGCTCGGTCAAACCAGAACAAAGACAAGAAGAAATCGGCTTGAAGCCGTGAGATGAAGAAGAAGAAAAGAGAGGGAGATGAGAGATCGTGAATTAGGAGAGAGAGAGGACCGAATCATGTAAAGGAGGGAAAAGAACAAATGTAATATATATTATTCATTTATTTCCAAAATAAAATAAAACATATATACCAAACATTTTCATATTCCATCACTTTTACTTTTACTTTAAGTCACATCACATCACTTTAATAAAGTGACATGTTGTCAAGTCACATCACTCAAAGTGACAATTGATTTGACAATTGACGCGACTAGTGATTTAACGCTTGATGTGACTTACGTGCCGCGCTCGAATTCGAAATGCGAATGCGCTCGCAATCACTCTCGGGCTCGGGTTCGCTAATTCCAAATAATGAATTTTCCATCGCGTCGTAATTAAATGATTACGCCTAGCGAAATCACTATTCACGTCGCTAACGAATTAATTCTAAATTAATTCGTTCGCCCGAATTAAAATCTAATTTTAATTCCGCGTCGAAATCCAATTTCTAATAATATATCAAATATATTAATTTATCGATTAATTCCAAATTAATCGTTCTCTCTCTTTAACGATATTTTATCCGAGATAAAATATCTCCGTAATTAATTCCCAGATTAATTTCTCTTCTCATCGAATTAATCCCAGATTAATTTTCTCTCTCTTCCAATTAATCTTCTCTCTTTACTAATTAATCCCAGATTAATCATAGTGCGAGTCATACGTCATCGGTGAATCTTCAGGAAGCGACCCATGAGATCTCCGGATATGTTGGTAGTAAATACGGTCGTCGGACTATCCGAACACGTAAGTACCTCGTACTACGTTTATACCGATTTACAAGACAAGGTTGGCTTCTAGCAAAGCGCCATGCCTACCCAATTCCCCAGAAATATTCTTACAGGAATATATAGATCTGTATCAAGCGTAGTATACCGTAGTATTGTGTATATCAGCCCAGTATCGGATAGTCACGTGCTAGGGCTGGGGCTGGATAAGTGTCTGCCCCGTCCGAAGCACATGTCGGGTGTCTGGTAACTAGTCTCTATAATCGGATATACATGACCTTGTCATAATATCTCGATGGCCGGCCAGCACTTAAGAGCACTAATACCGTATCCAGCATGACATCATCTCCACTATAACTGAAGTGATACTTCCGTCTTGACATCACACCCAATACACTACGACTCTCTAATAAACCCAGAAGCGGTGTACGCAGAGCCGGTTAAAGCCCTGTACCACCAAGACCAAAGTCTACCGATTATCGCAAGTATTAGCGATGCAAGTCTCAGGTTAAGACTATACACACCTACCTTGATTTCGGCCTCCCATAGACACATAGTCATAATACCAATGGGATTCCGAGGGGTCTATCCAGAGCGAAGCTGTTTCCCGTACCATCGGTGAAACACAACCTCCTATCGCACTTGCATAAGTATCCAATACTTAAATATATGAGAACTATGTCGTTGTGCCCTCACAACGCGCACAAGTGCAATACTAGCATATTCCGCATTATCGATGTCCTGTCTCGATAATACTCCGGCCAAGGGATATTTAATGATTAATCCTTCATGGACTGATACTGTCTCATATCATCTCAATCCAGGAACTAATCATATGGACCTCTCTTCATTTATATATATGGTGATCTAATCACAAATGATGAGAGTGCAATTTCCTTGTCACATAGTTAATTTGTATAACAACACCGTGATCTGTACAAATAGTGACGCTATGGGTCATATTATCCAGCAATCTCCCACTTGGCACATAGCCAGTCACTCGAGTGTCTAACACCCGAACTATGTACGGTTTGCTCAAATTGCTGAGGAAAGGTTTCGTCAGTGGATTTGCGTAATTATCTTCTGACGCGATTTATACGATCATCACATCGCCACGATGTATGATCCGAACGAATCAGATGAATATAGAAGTATATATCTGGATCGTCGATGAGACCTTTAATTCCTTAGCCTGTGCTGACGCCTAGCTCAGCTGCTAAAAGAACTATATCTAATCTAATTAGATTTATATCGATCCAAATGGCTTCTATGGCTGCTTCAGCTGCAGCAATAATCCGCATTTGTTGTTAATTCGGTAACAGTTATCTTGCTCAGAATATTTCCAGCTTACTGTCCGTTATTCAAACTTTATAGTACCGCAGTATTTACCGGTTTGGAAACTTACAGCATTGATCCTAGTCACTTCAAGTTCTCCTTCTCCATAGTTTAGACAACATCTTTAGTTCTCTAAGATACTAATAGATGTCCTTAACTTCAATCCAATGACTATCACTTGGATTGTCCTGATTGTGACTCCATATGCTCAAAGCGTATGAGACACCATATCTAGTACATTTTAAATGTACAATTTCCCAGAGAGTGTTAACAACTCCAAATCTATCCCAGTAGATCTTTTCCTTGAATAAAGGTTGTTACTCCCCAGAATTCTACGGAGAATCTTATGAAGCCAAGCTTTCACCAATTGCTTTATGGGAATTTCATTTCCAAGAAATGACATATTATCATTATTTTACATGACATTCATGTCAGTGCACTCCCACTAACCTCCTTATATACACAAGAATCATTTCATTTTGAATTAAATCATACTCCATTATGATTACATCAAAACGACAATTCCTAGAACCTATGCTTGCTTCAATCCAACATAGATCGAATAACCTGCAAACCTTGTTTGCTTGTTATGGTACGATAAAACCGACAGGATGTTATAAACATCCTCCGAAAGGTTTCCTTTTCAGGAAAAGATTTTCCGTGAAGCTGTCATATTTCATAAGTGAAATACATAGCTTTAGCAAGCATTATCCAAATGGATTACAATGGCAATAGGTAAAAGGTTTCGTCGGAATCAACACGATGTTGATAACTCTACCTTTTCCTTTACAAGCCTACTTAAAACGTTGGTATGTTGCCTTCCATGTATGTCTTCCTTGAAGACTTATAAAGTACCATAGGCACAATGCCTTATGGTACATCAACTAGTATCCAAACTTGTTGATATACTTGGAATCCATTTTGGACTCATGACACTTTGTCATAATAGGGAGTCGATACCTTGTATCACTACCTTATACGTAATCAGTTGGTATACCTTAAAGATTAACATCTTTATGAGGTGAGATTAGAAACCATACCCCAGGTTTTTTCTGACTCTCTCTGACCTACGCGGTTCTTGTGTACTCGAAGATTAATGGTATAGATTCATCATAGATGAACTATTTGTGTTCCATTAAGGACTTCGTGCCTTGAACAGTATTAGTCTGATTTTCATCGAGTATCACTATCCTCCACTGACCACTGCATATCGGTATTCCTCTCAGGAAAAACCGCGTGGTG
Source organism: Zanthoxylum bungeanum (assembly GCA_019454045.1). Classification (NCBI taxonomy): domain Eukaryota; kingdom Viridiplantae; phylum Streptophyta; class Magnoliopsida; order Sapindales; family Rutaceae; genus Zanthoxylum; species Zanthoxylum bungeanum. The sequence goes on along the minus strand of SKCR01008403.1, from coordinate 1,753 downwards.
AGCAACAATCACATTGTTCTCATGTGAGATTTATAAGTACTATACTTATGGTTTCCCTTAGGATAACCTATATTGGAACTTATCCAATTTGGGTCCTTAGTTTGGTATTATCCAAACATATGCCTAGCATCCCAAATAGTCAGGAATGAGAAACCCGGTTTCTTTCTCGTTCATATCTAATATGTAATCTGTCAAACATATTATTATGGAACTTTATTATAAATAAGTTATTGCACTGTTAAAACTTATCTGTTGAAGGAAATAATAGCTCAGAGCGACTCATGATTAGCCTTATCATGTCTAACATGATTCGGTTAATCCGTTCGGACACACCGTCACTTTGACGTGTTCCGGGAGGAGTCCTCATTTGAAAGAATACTATACTCTTTCAAGTATATAAGAAACTTATTGTTTAATATTTTCCATTACGGTCTTACCGTGACGGTAAATACTATAGCCGATCTGTTTGTCTATTTCGTGTCGAAACTCTAAAGTTTCTGATTGTGTTCTTCAAAAGAACACATAACCATAACGTGATGCCACATCCGTTAAGGTCACGAAATATTCATGTTCACATCTAGCCTAGCTAGATATAGGCCCACTAACTTACCATGATAGGGCTAACACGATGTGGCCCCTTTCACTATTACAAGTAAATAGTATTTTAGGTACTTTACCTAATAAACTAGATTCGCAGACCTTATTTGAATAGTCAAATCAGTCCTAGTATCCACTCTTCAAAAGTGTGGATTACGAGTCTTGTATAATTGTGTCCCAGACAACAATGCCACAAATAAGTCTCTATTGATCAAATCAATTTGAGCTATTTATTTGTCAATTTATACGTTTGAGATTTTAATTATATTCAAAATATAAATTCTGTTATTCACATCTAATGTGTATATCTCAGTATCATCTTTATCTAATAAAACACTTTAGTGTTCTAGAATATAAAGGTTTATCCGCAACGGTTAAACACTGATATAGAGATAATGTCTCTAGTCAAACTAGTTACACTATAACAGTTCCTAATTTAAGTACCACACCCGAAGGGTAGTTCCTAAACTTAGGTATCTACGGTCGAAACAGCGACTTTCGTCCCGTTCCGATTCGCAAGAGAAATCTCGGCTGAAGTTAGTATCCAGCTCATAGCGGATTCTGAACATCAATACATATATTTTATGTACCACACTAAGTATTTAAAATCCAATTTCAATACTAGTAGTGATCATACGTTGACAAATATTTTTAAAGTTAGAGCCTCGCCCTTTCTTTAATTCCTTCGTGTCTTCTATATCCAAATGGTAGTCACTTTGGGATATGTCAATTATCCTTTCAATATTTCAGAAACCTTAGGCCAACCTTGGGTTCTTAGAATATTGAAACGACTTGCACCTCGTGCTGCATGCCCAATTGCAAACTTTGGCTTTATCTCCTCTAGAATAGTCAATTAATTCTCCAAAATTATAAATTGCAATTTTAATACTTCTTAATCTAAAATTAGATTTATGACAAGTATATTAAATTAGCATTAAAGTCATCATCACATAAATCTTCCAAAGATTTTATGCTCTACTTATTTTGCTTAATTTTGGGCTTAAGTATAATAAGTTATTTGATCAATAAAGTAACCTATTATTTATCCCAATTTGAAAATTAAATTATTTAAATAATTTAATCCAAGATTATATTTTAATATCCAACTTTTCAATTTTATCTTGATTACAATAGTCCAACTATTTAATCAACGATT
>SKCR01008402.1:0-39858 GCA_019454045.1 Zanthoxylum bungeanum | reverse complement strand
CAAATCAAAGAATACTTGGTTAAACCGCCCGTCCTGAAACCTCCAAGGTCGGGCAAACCCATCGCCTGTTTCTGATGGGGCGATGATGGTACAAGTAGATGAGACAGGGGTGGAACATGCAGTCTACTACCTCAGTAAGAAGATGCTTCCGTATAATCCTGCTATAAAGAGGTGGAAAAGATTTGTTTGGCGGTGATATAGGCTTCCCAAAATTTTACGTCATTACTTCTAATCCTATAAGATATAAGTGGTAGCAAAGGCGAATCCCCTAAAGTATTTACAGTCGGTACCCTCACTGGTAGGGAAGTTGGGAGATGGTTGGTGTTGCTAACGGAGTTTGATATAAATACTAACCTCTAAGGTAATTAAAGGGCGAGCCGTAACATAATTCTTGGCATTACAACCCATATAAGGAGATGAATATAAGTTCAAATTCTCGGACGAGGAGGTTCAAGCCATAACGGTTCAAGGGTGGAAAAAATATTTCGACAGAGCGGTGAATTACAAAGGAGCTGGAATAGGAATTATGATAGTAACACCCGAAGGAGAAACCCTAACTATGGCCCAAAGGTTGACGTTCAGAGTAACCAACCAACAACATGCCGAATATGAAGCATGTGTCTTTGGAATGAAACACTAATAGCTCTAGGAGCTAGGGACATAGAAGTTTATGGAGACTCGATGTTGGTAGTTCAACAGATGCGAGGGGAATGAGAATTGGAGGAAGACCGGTTGAGACCCTACCTGCTCCATCTTAGGAAGTTGGCACAGGCTTTCCACCGATTATAAATTCCAGCACTTGCCATGAGAAGAGAACCAAATGGCGGACGCACTAGCCACCCTAGCTGTAACTGGGGAAAACCCAGAAAAACTGGTAATGAGACCCCTTGTGCTGAAAATAGCTAGCAGACCGAGTTATGAGATAGAAAGAATCTTGGAAGTATAAGTCGACGATGGGAAGCCATGGTACTACGACATTCTGCAGTATCTAGAACGTGGGGAATTCCCAGAAGGAGCCGGCAAGAAAGAAAAAATATCCATTCAGAAATTGGCTTCCCAGTATGTGAGTTTGAGGGGAGAGCTCTACAAGAGACAAGCCAACGGCGTCCAGCTGAAATGTTTAAGAAAAGAAGAGGCTCAGAAGGTGATAGAAGAAGTGCAACGCTGGAGTTTGTGGACCGCACATGAATGGATGAATTGTCTCGCAAGATAGTGAGACAGAGATTTTTCTGGTCGACCATGGAAGCTGACTGGGCAAAGCTGGTGAAACACTGTCATGATTGCCAAGCACACGTCATTTTGAACCATCTACCGCCTACGGAATTGTACGGACTGTCAGAACCATGGCTTTTCTCAACGTGAGGTATTGACATGATTGGAGAAATCAGGCCACATGCATCAAATGGGCACCGTTTCATAGTAGTAGCGGTAGACTATTTTTCAAAATGGGTAGAGGCCGAGTCATTCCGTAATGTTACGGTGAAGCAGATGGCCAAGTTCATAGACCGTACATAGTATATCGATACAGAATGCCACATCACATAGTGACAGACAATGAAGTCTAATTTCAAAGGAGAAATAAAGGCGATGTTGCAGAATTACAGGATAGAGCATCACAAATCATCACTTTACAGGCCACAGGCTAATGGGGCAGTGGAGGCAGCCAACAAAACCATAAAGAAAATACTAGCTAAGATGACGAAAAGTTATAAATATGAGCTGACAAACTGCCGTATGCCCTGTGGGGGTATAGAACTTCGGTGAGAACGGCAACGAGAGCCTCACCCTATGCTTTGGTTTACGGGATGGAGGTAGTGTTACCCGTGGAAGTATAGATACAGTCAATATGGGTACTAGTAGAGGTAGAATTGCCTGAGCATGAATGGACCTCACAGAGGTTCGAACAGCTAGCATTACTGGATGAGAAAATGATAAAGGCCTTGTACCACATGTAACTATACCAGAAAAGGTTGGCCCAGGCGTTCAATAAGAAGGTGCATCCCACCAAGATCAGGGAAGGTGATCTATTGCTCAAGCAGTTGAAGCCACTGATAATTGACCCAAGGGGAAAGTTCAGGCCCAATTGGTGTGTGGATAATATGACCCATAGCGTCACTATTTGCACAGAACATTGTGTTGCTGTAGCAAATTAACTATGTAACAAGGAAATTGCACTCTCGTCATTTGTGATTAGATCACCATAGATATATAAATGAAGAGAGGTCCCTATGATTAGTTCCTGGATTGAGATGATATGAGACAGTATCAGTCCACGAAGGATTAATCATTAAATATCCCTAGCCGTAGTATTATCGAGACTGGACATCGATAATGCGGAATAGGCTAGTATTGCACTTGTGCGCGTTTGTGAGGGCACAACGGCATAGTTCTCATATAGTAAAGTATTGGATATTGTGCAAGTGCGATAGGAGGTCGTGTTTCACCGATGGTACGGGAAACAGCTACGCTCTGGATAGACCCCTCGGAATCCCATTGGTATTATGAATATGTGCTATGGGAGGCCGAAATCAAGGTAGGTGTGTATAGTCTTAACCTGAGACTTACATCGCTAATGCTTGCGACAATCGATATACTTTAGTTGAGGTCGTCTAGGACTCTAACCGGTTCTGTGTACGCCAATGCCGGGTATATTGAGAATCGTAGTGTATTGGATGTGATGTCAAGACGGAAGTATCACTCCAGTCATAGTGGAGATGATGTCACGCAGGATACGGTATTAGTGCTCTTAAGAGATGCACATCAATCGTGATATTATGCCCGGTCATGAATATCCGTAAGAGACTAGTTACTAGACACTACTTGATTGATTTTCCGTTACTGTGGCGGACAAGCAGGCAGCTATCCCAGCCCCAGCCTAGCACGTGACTATCCGATACTGGGCCGATCATACACAATACATTAGTATACTACGCTTGATATAGATCTTAAATATTCTTAAAGGATATGTCCGGAGAATGGGGATGCTTGGTGCTTTTCTAGGCTGTGAACCTTGTCGTCTGTAAATCGGTAGAACGTCGTAGTTTGGTTACGTTACGATTCGGATTCGATACTACCGACCGAGTACATTTCTGCCTCTATCCGGAGATCTCATGGGGTGTTCCCGATAATCCACCGATGACGCACAACTTGCACTCTTGAATATCTGGGATTATATAGATGAGAGAGAAATTAATCTAGGATTAATTACGGAGATATTTTATATCTAGATAAAATATCGTCGAGAGAGATGATAACGCTTAATTTGGAATTAATCAGTAAATTATCTATTCGATATATAACGATAGATTCGACGCGGAATTCAATTAGATTTAATTCGGGACGACGTTAATTTAAAATTTATAATAATTCGGGCAATTACGATAGTAGAATATTTCGTTTAGCGAGTCGACGTAATGTTCTGTAGGTTTCGGAATATATTAATTTTTGCGTTTTTCGACGGAATCATGGAACTCGTCGGAGTACATATCCGTTTGGACCCAGTACGTTTGGGGTCTCTGCCCCATCCCCATTGTATCTTGCTTTTGCATTGGGCTTTGGCCACCTGACACATGTCATATGTATTATGCATCTAATGCATTGATGGAGATAGTGTACAATACACTCAATGGTTTTGCATGAAATTGAGTGTTTGACACTCTAAGCCATTGCATGGTTTGTGTCATAAGTTTATTATTAATTTAATAATAATTATATGGCATAAATATAAATTGATTTTTTGTAATAACTTAACACAAGATCATCTCTCTCAAAATTCTCTCTTCTCCTCCCCCGCCAAAAGCATGAAATGCTCACTGGTTTTGACCAGAAAAACGTGAGCAATAGGGAAGCCACAGAGTGGATTTTCATGGTGAAAATTCAAGTGCTAGCACACTTACAAGTCTTGCGAAGGTGTTAGGGAGGTTCACCCATGAGGGGGAACTCACGTCACGCGGAGTGTTGGAGCTTCGTTTTGAGACCCGAACACTGCCAAGACAGTGAGCATGGGCTGCTGCAGTGGGCGTACAAAGGGCAGTGCGTTTTGGCTTCGATTCGTCTCCAAATCGACTCAACCGATCGATGTGAGTATCCGCTACCTCCGTTGATGTATTCACGCATGTTTTCATGTCTTGATTGATCTTGGGACCTTAGAAAAACTCAACAATGGCATCAAGAGCTAATGTTGCAAGCATGAAATTTTAGGGATTTAAAATTTTGGGTAAATGTGATTTGAGCATGATTTGAATAAATTGTTTGTTTGAGTATGTTTATAACATGTTTAATTTCATTTGGTTGGACTAATTTGATGAAAATGATTTGGAATTATTTTCCCCAAATATTTTGTCTTGGCCGAATGGTTTGATGATTTTGGATCTTGGATTTTTTGATTTTTTAATTCATTTGATGAGTTAGAATCGATTAGGTTGATGTTAATTTTGAATCGAATTGGATTGGATTTCGAATTGGACAAAAACCAAAATCTTTGAGTTGGCCGAATGTGACAAATGCCCTAATGTCTTTGGTAAATTTTGATTTTGATAATTGGATGTATTGGAAATCATTCGGGATATGTATTTAATGTCGATTGCGGATTAATTGGATTGAAACCGAATTTGGACATGAAATCACTCCCTTGGCCGAGACCTTTAAGCATGTAGATGGGTGATTTTTTTCAATTTGTGTATTGGACATATGATAATGAATCAAGCATGATTAATTGGACTAATATGGTGTTTTAGAAATGTTGATTTAGTTGATTGATCATGTAATACACTTGGTAATTAAATTGGGAAAATTGGATTTTTGAATTTAATTATTTGGGCCTAATTTTGGAAATTGGATTTAAATGTTGTATTTGGGCCTATTGGGCTTGATTTATCAAGTTTGGTTTAGGCCAAATGGATTGGATCCAATTGGGCCCAAAACTTGACCATAAAGCCCAAATGCGACTTAATGAACCTTTAAAGTTCAATTGGGCCTAATGGGCCAGATTGATTTATGGGCTTATGGGGTAAATCCCGGATTGGACTTTGGTTTATCTGGTTTGACCCGAGTTGACCAAAAGTCCACGCCTTAAGAAATCAATCAAAAGCCCATTGGACTTTAATTGAATTGACGTTGGACGTTAATCTGTCTTGAGACGCGTTCGATTAAATTGGAATTTAAATCGAAAAAGTTTATTGAATAAAAGTGTAATATTTAATTTAGAATTGAATAGTGAATTAGTATTAAATACATGGTAAATTAGATTTAATGATGTAGTTATTTAATTCATGAATTCGTACTTTAAAGTACTTATTCGCAAAAACGAGTTTGACTCGAACAAAATCAAATCGTTGTTTGAACATTGGATGATCACTTAATTATCAGATTAATTAATTTGATTGATTGATTGATAGCATGCTTATGTGGTGAATACGTGGTTGTGTTGTATGAATAATGATATCAGATGGATATTAGTCGGGTGGGGCAATTTTAGAAATTGTTGCAATAAATTCGATTTATTAAATTGGACCTGCGTGCCAGCCTTTCACCTCTATTCTCTTTGTATTCTCCTCACCATTCCCCTCTATGTATATGAGGTTTCTTTAGAAGTGTAGTGTAACGGGTAGAAGTAATACTAGTGCTAGCTTGAGTGAGAAAGGGAGAGATTTGATCTAGGATCAATGTGTTAAGTATCCATCCGCAATCATTATTATTTATTTTCATACTCGCTTTATATGTATTAGAATGCATGTTTAAGGGTGTATGATGATGAGACCTTAACAAAGATAATTAAATTGTAGCCAATTTGCACGCGAAAACCCTCGTTTAAATATCAAGCGTTTATTTTCCTTCATTGAGTGATTCTTACTCAAGATCCGAGATTGGCAGGGTTGTTGGCCAAAGTCAAGCCCTTGTCCTTCGAAGATGGGTTTTATCACGAGGCTTTGTTCCATATCGGTGTCGTGTCCAATTGTGGTTTGTTGGCCAAAGTCAAGACCACTTCTTGTCCATTGACATTGATTACGAAGCTTCCATGTCAATGGGTCCGCGCTTGACTGGGATCACTAGGTTTGTTGTGCCAAAGCCAAGGCCTAGTTGAGTTCAGAGGAAAAAAGTTAGGGTATACATTCGATGTATAGGCATATATAAAATATATGTTTGGGGACTTGGATGTCCACCTAGGATCTAGGATGGAGTTTGGATGAGATCCAATTGATCTTCGAGATCTACCTAGTTAATTATCATACAATTTGTTGGCCAAAGTCAAGATTGTGTGATATTTAACGGGATCATAGCCCACTAGGAAACACGGTTTCCCGAGTACTCGACAGAGGGTTAGAGGCTCGACGAAAAAATAGTGGGAGGCAAGTATTGAATTGCAACATTCGTTCGAATACTCAATAAACGCTGCTCATCTATATTTTACTCGTCATTAATCAAAAGTATAGTTGGACTAATATTTATGTTGTTTTAAATATATTATATAGTTGGACTATATACAAACTCATTCAATATATAGTTGATTTATAATTGGATTATAGAATCAATATAATTGAATTAAAATGATAGTTGATTTTATAATTAGATTATATAATCATATTAAAATTATAGTTGATTAAATAATTGGATTATTGTAATCATTACATAAATGTACCTTATAAATTGATAAATAGTTGGATATTGAAATCAAGAAGAATTGAAAAGTTGAATATTTAAATATATGAATCATTGGATAAATGCTTTAAATGATTTAATCTTCATATTGGGAATAAATAATAGGTAATTTATTTGATAAAATAACTTATTATTGTTGGATAATATGACCCAATGATTTAGCGTCACTATTTGTACAGATCACGGTGTTGCTGTACAAATTAACTATGTGACAAGGAAATTGCACTCTCATCATTTGTGATTAGATCACCATAGATGTATAAATGAAGAGAGGTCCATATGATTAGTTCCTGGATTGAGATGATATGAGACAGTATCAATCCAAGGACCGCATTAATCATTAATATCCCTAGCCGAAGTATTATCGAGACTGGACATCGATAATGCGGAATAGGCTAGTATTGCACTTGTGCGCGTTGTGAGGGCACAACGGCATAGTTCTCATATATATAAGTATTGGATACTTATGCAAGTGCAATAGGAGGTCGTGTTTCACCGATGGTACGGGAAACAGCTTCGCTCTGGATAGACCCCTCGGAATCCCATTGGTATTATGACTATGTGTCTATGGGAGGCCGAATCGAGGTAGGTGTGTATAGTCTTTAACCTGAGACTTGCATCGCTAATACTTTGCGATAATCGGTAAACTCTGGTCTTGGTGGTACAGGGCTTTAACCGGTTCTGGGTACACCGCTTCTGGGTTTATCAGGGAGTCGTAGTGTATTGGGTGTGATGTCGAGACGGAAGTGTCACTTCAGTCATATTGGAGTAGATGTCACGCAAGGATACGGTACTAGTGCTCTTGAGTGTTGCGCAACCAATCGGGATATTGTGACCAGGTCATGTATATCCGATTATAGAGACTATGTTACCAGACATCCGACATGTGTTTCGGACGGGGCAGACACTTATCCAGCCCCAGCCCTAGCACGTGATTATCCGATACTGGGCCGATATACACAATACTACGGTATACTACGCTTGATACAGATCTATATATTCCTGTAAGAATATTTCTGGAGAATTGGGTAGGCATGGCGCTTTGCTAGAAGCCAACCTTGTCTTGTAAATCGATATAAACGTAGTACGAGGTACTTACGTGTTCGGACAGTCCGACGATCGTATTTACTGCCAACATATCCGGAGATCTCATGGGTCGGTTCCTGAAGATTCACCGATGACGTATTACTCGCACTTTGATTAATCTGGGATTAATTAGAAGAGAGAGATAGAATTAATCTGGGATTAATTCGATGAGAGAGAAAATTAATCTGGGATTAATTGCGGAGATATTTTATCTGGGATAAAATATTAATTAAGAGAGAGAACGATTAATTTGGAATTAATCGATAAAATTAATATATTCGATATATTAATCGAAATTGGATTTCGACGCGGAATTAAAATTAGATTTTAATTCGGGCGAACGAATTAATTTAGAATTAATTCGTTAGCGACGTGAATAGTGAATTCGCTAGGCGTAATCACTTAATTACGACGCGACGGAAAATTCGTTAATTTGGAATTAGCGAACCCGAGCCCGAGAGTGATTGCGAGCGCATTCGCATTTCGAATTCGAACGCGGCACGCGAGTCACATCAAGCGTCAAATCGTTTGTCAATCATGCGTCAAATCAATTGTCACTTTGAGTGATGTGACTTGACAACATGTCACTTTATTAAAAGTGATGTGATATGACTTAAAGTAAAGTAGATATGATGTGTGAAAGTAGAAAAGCATATTAGACTTTTGGTTTTTACTTTAAAATATTTGATATGATGTATTATTTATTTTGTTTTTTAAAAAATAAAATGAAAAATATATAAACTTATCATTTCTCTCTCTCCACATGCAAGGATACGTTTTTTTCTTCATCTCCCTCTCTTTCTCTCCTTCACGATTAAGGCATCAGTCTTCTTCTTCTTCTTGTTGCGTTTTCTGCCGAGCCAATGGAGAAGCAAGATGACCTTTTTGTTGATAAATCTGTGCTAGCACACTCTAGGAGTGATACAAAGGTGATAGGGAAGTGAGTTTGTGAGCATGGAAGCTTGAAGCTTTGAGCTTCAATGGATCTCATCAATGGCCGAACATGGAGGGGAAGCCAAACCACAGCCCACAGTGCGTCCACAGCAGTTCACAGAAGCCATTGCCGAGCTTGGAGGGAGACAAAATCGCACCTTGTTCTTCAAACATCAAAACCGAAATTCAATGTGAGTTGATTCCCCCTCCTTTGATGTGTTCATATGTGTTTTTTATGCATGTTTGTGATCTTGTGGACTTGATTAAATTCCAACATTGGTATCTAGAGCCATTGATGCATGAAAACCGAATTAGGGTTCTTGCAAATTTGGGGCTTTTTGATTTTGGCTTGATTCTGACAAATTGATTGTGTAAGAATGCTTATATATGATCTAATTTGAGATATATGTAATCAATTTGACAAAAAAATCATTGGATTGATTTTCCCCAATTTGCAAATTTTGGTCAAAACTTTAATTTGGGTAAACTCGATTTAGGCATGATTTGGTTGAATTGTTTGATGCATTATGCTTGAATGAGGTTGAATTGAAGTTGTGCATGATCAATTTCAAGAAAATTGGATTAGATCAATTTTCCCCAATTCTTAGGTTGAATTGAATTGAAACTTGAAATTGGGCAAAATGTGTTTAAGCATGTTTAATTGAATTGGATGTTTAAGTATGCTTAGAACATGTTTAATTGAGATTGTGTGTGTGATCAATTTCATGAAATTGGATTGGATTCAATTTTCCCCAAATTGGAAGCTTGGCCGAAAATTGGAATAACCTAATGTCTTGGTAATTTTGTTTTGTTTGATCATTGGATGACTTAAAACAATTGGTTAATGTTGTTTTGAAGTTCAATTGGATTGAATTTTGATTTGGAACATTTTTCCCTTTTAAAGTGGCTTGGCCGATTTTAAAGAACATGAAATTCTTTGTGATTTTGTTGTTTTAATTCATTGGATGAATTGAATTGATTTGGGAAATTAAGATTGTGGACTCAATTGGATTGAAACCGAATCGAATTGAAAAACCCCTAATTGCCGAGACTTGAAAGCATGTTAATTGGGTTTGATTTGATTGAATTGTGTTGGACACTATTTTTGGTTTTAAAGTGCATGATTAATTAGGCTAATTGATATTTTAGAAATGTTAATTGGGTAATTGATTGTGTATTACACTTAGGTTAATTAATTGTGAAATTTGGAATTTTATAAGTTAATTAATTTGGGCTTGATTTTGGAAATTGGGCTTGTTGGGTTGTAATTGGGCTTTTGGGCTTTGTTGTAACAAAGTTGGGTTTAGGCAAAATTGGTTGGATCCAATTAGGCCCAAAACCGAATCCAAAAGGTCCAATTATGACTTAATGGACCTTAATTATTTAATTGGGCCTAATGGGCCAAAATTAATTTAAAGGCTTATGGGGTAACTCCCGGATTGGATTTTGGTTGTTCGGTTTGACCCGAGTTGACCAAAAGTCCACGCCTATAGAAATTAATTAAAAGCCCATTGGACTTTAATTAAATAAAACATTAGATGTTAATCGGGCTTTGAGACCCGTTGCGATTAAATTTGGAATTTAAGTCGTAAAGGTTCGTTAATAAAGGTGTATATATTTAATTAGAATTAAATAATGAATTAGAATTAAATACGTATTAAATTGGATTTAATTATGTAATTTAATTTAATTCGTAGAAATTGTACTTTGAGTACGTGTTCGCAAAACGAGTTTGACTCGAACAAAAATCAAATCTTTGTTTGAACATTGGATGATCACTAATATTCAAGATTAATTAATTTGATTGATTGATTGATAACATGCTTGTATGAATACATGGTTGTGATGTTTGAATAATGTATATCGGATGGATATTAGTCGGGTTGGGCGATTTTGGAAATTGTAATAAATTTGATTTATTAAATTGGACCTGCGTGTCCAGCCTTATCTCCTATTTCTTTGTATTCTTCTCACCTATTCCCCTCCATGTAAAAGAGGTTTCTTTAGAAGTGTAGTGTAACGGGTAGAAGTAATACAAGTGCTAGCGGGAGAGAGAAAGTGAGAGATTTGATCTAGGATCAATGTAAAATATCCATCCGCATATCATTATTATTTTATTTCATACTCGCTTTATTATGTGTTTAGAATGCATGCTTAAGGGTGTATGATGATGAGACCTTAACAAAGATAATTAAATTGGTAGCCAATTTGCACGCGAAAAACCCTCGTTAAATATCATGCGTTTTTCCTTCCATTGAGTGATTCTTACTCAAGATCCGAGATTGGCAGGGGTTGTTGGCCAAAGTCAAGCCCTTGTCCATCAAAGATGTGTTTTAATCACGAGGCTTTGTTCCATATCGGTGTCGTGTCCAAGTTGTGGTTTGTTGGCCAAAGTCAAGACCACTTCTTGTCCATTGACATTGATTACGAAGCTTCCATGTCAATGGGTCCGCGCTTGACTGGAATCATTAGGTTTGTTGTGCCAAAGCCAAGGCCTAGTTGATTCAGAGGAAAAAGGTTAGGGTATACATTCGATGTATAGGCATATATAAGATATATGTTTGGGACTTGGATGTCCACCTACTGGATCTAGGAGTTGGATGAGATCCAATTGATCTTCGAGATCTACCTAGTTAATTATCATACAATTTGTTGGCCAAAGTCAAGATTGTGTGATATTTAACGGGATCCTAGCCCACTAGGAAACACGGTTTCCCGAGTACTCGACAGAGGGTTAGAGGCTCGACGAAAAATAGTGGGAGGCAAGAATTGAATTTGCAATACTCGTTCAATTACTCGCCATATGCGCTCATTTAAATTATTTCGTCATTAGATTAAATGTTAGTTAGACTAATATTTAAATTGTTGTTTTAATAAACAGTTGGACTGTATTATACTTGATTATATATAATTGGATTATATTAATCAATATATTTGAATTAATTAATTTCAGTTTACAGTTGATTTTATAATTGGATTATAGTAATCAATGTAATTGAGGTTAATTAATTTGGATTATATTTGATTATATAGTTGGACTATTATAATCATTATAATATATAAAGTACCACTAATCGTTGATTAAATAGTTGGACTATTGTAATCAAGATAAAATTGAAAAGTTGGATATTTAAAATATAATCTAGGATTAAAATATTTTAAATGATTTAATTTTCAAATTGGGAATAAATAATAGGTTACTTTATTTGATAAAATAACTTATTATACCTTAAGCCCAAAATTAAGCAAGATAAGTAGAGCATAAAATCTTTGGAAGATTTTTGTGATGATGACTTTAATGCTTAATTTAATATACTTGTCATAAATCTAATTTTTGGATTTAAGAAGTATTAAAATTGCAATTTATAATTCTTGGAGAATTAATTGACTATTCATGTAAAGTCAAAGTTTGCAATTGGGCATGTAGCACGAGGTGCACATTCCTTTCAATATTCTAAAAACCCAAGGCTTGGCCTAAGGTTCCTAAAATATTGAAAAGGATAATTGACATATCCCAAAGTGACTACCATTTGGATATGGAAGACACGAAGGAATTAAAGAAAGGGCGAGGCTCTAACTTTAAAAATGTTTGTCTTAGTTATGTTCACAGCTAGTATTGAAATTAGATTTTAAATACTTAGTGTGGTACATAAATATATGTATTGATATTCAGAATCTGCTTTGAGCAGGATACTGACTTCATGCTGAGATTGCTCTGCGAATCGGAAACGGGACGAAAGTCGCTGTTTCGACCGTAGATACCTAAGTTTAGGAACTACCCTTCGGGTATGTACTTGAATTAGGAACTGTTATAATGTAACTAGTTTGACTAGAGACATTATCTCTTTATCAGTGTTTAATCCGTTGCGGATAAAACCTTTATATTATAGAACACTGAGTGTTTTATTATATAAAGATGATACTGAGATAAATATATTAGATATAAATAACAGAATTTATATTTTGAATATAAATAAAAATCTCAAACATATAAATTGACAAATAAATAGCTCAATTGATTTGATCAATAGAGACTTATTTGTGGCATTGTTGTCTAGGACACAATTTAATTAGACTCGTATATCCACACTTTTGAAGAGTGGGTACTAGGACTGATTTGACTATTCAAATAAGGTCTGCGAATCTAGTTTATTAGGTAAAATACCTAAAATACTATTTGCTTGGTAATAGTGTTAGTGCCACCGATCTGTTAGCCCTATTCATGGTGAAGTAAGTGGGCCCATATCTAGCTAGGCTAGATGTGAACATGAATATTTCGTGACCTTAACGGATGTGGCATCACGTTATGGTTATGTGTTTCTTTTGAAGAACACAAATCAGAAACTTTAAAGTTTCGACACGAAATACATAAACAGATCGGCTATAGTATTATTCCGCCACGGTAAGACCGTAATGGAAAATACTTAAGCAGTAAGTTTCGAACATACATGAAAGAGTACGGTATTCTTTCAATGAGGACTCCTCCCGAGACACGTCAGTTAGACGGTGTGTCCGAACAGGATTAACCGAATTTTGTTAGACATAATAAGCTAATCACGAGTCGCTTTGAGCTACCATTTCCTTCCATAAGATATGTACTAACAGTGCAAAACTTATTTAGAATAAGGTTCCATATAAATCTGTTTGACAGATATCGTATAGGATATGAACAGGAAAGAAACGAGGTTTCTCATTCCTGACAATTTGGGTATGCTAGGCATAACGTTTGGATGATACCAAACTAAGGACCCAAATTGGATAAGTGCCAATATAGGTTATCCTATGGGAAACCATAAGTATAGTACTTATACATCTCACTAGAGAACAATTAGATTGTTGCTCTCCATGCGGTTTTCCTAAGAGGAATACCGATATGCAGTGGTAAGTGGGAGGATAGTATAACTCGATGAAAATCGGAGTAATACTATTCTAGGCACTGAATCTTAATGGAACATATATAGTTCATCAAGGATGAAACTATACCATTAATCTTCGAATACACAAGAACAAAGGAAGTGATACGAGGTATCGACTCCCTATTATGACAAAGTGTCATGAGTCCGAAATGGACTCCATGTATATCAATATGTTTGGATTGAAGCAAGCATAAGGTTCTTGGAACTGACGTTTTGACTCAAAACGAAATAATTCTTGTGTATATAAGGAGGTTAGTGGGAGAGGGCACTGACAATGAAATTCCCATAAAACACTCGGTGAAAGCTTGGCTTTCATAAGAAATTCTCCGTAGAATTCTGGGAGTAACAACCTTTATTCAAGGAATAAAGATCTACTGGACTAGATTGGAGTTGGTAACACTCTCTGAGAAATTGTACATTTAAAATGTACTTGTATTGGTGTCTCATACGCTTTGAGCATATGGAGTCATAATCGGGTCAATCCAAGTGATAGTCACTGGATTGAAGATTAAGAACATCTGTTAGTATCTGAGAGAACTAAAGATGTTGTCTTAAACTATGGAGATGGAGAACTTGAAGTGACTGGGATCACTGCTGCAAGTTTCCAAACCGGTAAATACTGCGGTACTATACAGTTTGAACACGGTGCAGTGAGCTGGAAATCTTCCGAGCAAGATAACTGTTGCCGAATTAACAACAAATGCGGATTATTGCTGCAGCTGAGGCAGCAATAGAAGCCATTTGGATCGATAATAAATCTAATTAGATTAGATATAGTTCTGTTAGCAGCTGAGCTAGGCATCAGCATGGCTAAAGAATTAAAGGTCTCATCGACGATCCAGATATATACTTCTATATCATCTGATTCGTTCGGATCATACATCGTGGCGATGTGATGATCGTGTAAATCGCGTCAGACGATAATTAAGCAAATCCGCTGACGAAAACCTTTCCTCAGCAATTTGAGCGAATTGTACATAGTTCGAGTGTTAGACACTCGAGTGACTGGCTATGTGCCAAGTGGGAGATTGTTGGATAATATGACCCATAGCGTCACTATTTGTACAGATCACGGTGTTGCTGTACAAATTAACTATGTGACAAGGAAATTGCACTCTCATCATTTGTGATTAGATCACCATAGATGTATAAATGAAGAGAGGTCCATATGATTAGTTCCTGGATTGAGATGATATGAGACAGTATCAATCCCCGAAGGATTAATCATTAAATATCCCTAGCCGAAGTATTATCGAGACTGGACATCGATAATGCGGAATAGGCTAGTATTGCACTTGTGCGCGTTGTGAGGGCACAACGGCATAGTTCTCATATATATAAGTATTGGATACTTATGCAAGTGCAATAGGAGGTCGTGTTTCACCGATGGTACGGGAAACAGCTTCGCTCTGGATAGACCCCTCGGAATCCCATTGGTATTATGACTATGTGTCTATGGGAGGCCGAATCGAGGTAGGTGTGTATAGTCTTAACCTGAGACTTGCATCGCTAATACTTGCGATAATCGGTAAACTCTGGTCTTGGTGGTACAGGGCTTTAACCGGTTCTGGGTACACCGCTTCTGGGTTTATCAGGGAGTCGTAGTGTATTGGGTGTGATGTCGAGACGGAAGTGTCACTTCAGTCATATTGGAGTTGATGTCACGCAGGATATGGTACTAGTGCTCTTGAGTGTGCGCAACCAATCGGGATATTGTGACCAGGTCATGTATATCCGATTATAGAGACTATGTTACCAGACATCCGACATGTGTTTCGGACGGGGCAGACACTTATCCAGCCCCAGCCCTAGCACGTGATTATCCGATACTGGGCCGATATACACAATACTACGGTATACTACGCTTGATACAGATCTATATATATTTCCTGTAAGAATATTCTGGAGAATTGGGTAGGCATGCGCTTTGCTAGAAGCCAACCTTGTCTTGTAAATCGATATAAACGTAGTACGAGGTACTTACGTGTTCGGACAGTCCGACGATCGTATTTACTGCCAACATATCCGGAGATCTCATGGGTCGGTTCCTGAAGATTCACCGATGACGTATTACTCGCACTTTGATTAATCTGGGATTAATTAGAAGAGAGAGATAGAATTAATCTGGGATTAATTCGATGAGAGAGAAAATTAATCTGGGATTAATTGCGGAGATATTTTATCTGGGATAAAATATTAATTAAAGAGAGAGAACGATTAATTTGGAATTAATCGATAAAATTAATATATTCGATATATTAATCGAAATTGGATTTCGACGCGGAATTAAAATTAGATTTTAATTCGGGCGAACGAATTAATTTAGAATTAATTCGTTAGCGACGTGAATAGTGAATTCGCTAGGCGTAATCACTTAATTACGACGCGACGGAAAATTCGTTAATTTGGAATTAGCGAACCCGAGCCCGAGAGTGATTGCGAGCGCATTCGCATTTCGAATTCGAACGCGGCACGCGAGTCACATCAAGCGTCAAATCGTTTGTCACGTCATCGTCAAATCAATTGTCACTTTGAGTGATGTGACTTGACAACATGTCACTTTATTAAAGTGATGTGATATGACTTAAAGTAAAGTAGATATGATGTTGAAAAGTAGAAAGCATTATTAGACTTTTGTTTTTACTTTAAATATTGATATGATTTATATATTTATTTTGTTTTTGTGAAAAAAATTGAAAAATATATATAAATTATCATTTTCTCTCTCTCACATGCAAGGCATACGGTTTCTTCATCTCCCTCTCTTTCTCTCCTTCACGATTAAGGCATCCCAGTCTTTCTTCTCTTCTTGTTGCGTTTTCTGCCGAGCAAATGGAGAAGCAAAAAGATGACCTTTTGTTGCTAAATCTTGTGCTAGCACATCTAGGAGTGATACAAAGGTGATAGGGAAGTGAGTTGTGAGCATGGAAGCTTGAAGCTTTGAGCTTCAATGGATCTCATCAATGGCCGAACATGGAGGAAGCCAAACCAGCCCACGTGCGTCCACAGCAGTTCACAGAAGCCATTGCCGAGCTTGGAGGGAGACAAAATCGCACCTTGTTCTTCATCCATCAAAACCGAAATTCAATGTGAGTTGATTCCGCCACCTCCTTTGATGTGTTCATATGTGGTTTTTATGCATGTTTGTGATCTTGTGGACTTGATTAAATTCAAACAATTATGACTAAGCCATAATTAAGCCAAATAGTAGAGCATTAAAATCTTGGAAGATTTATGTGATTGATGATTTAAGCTTAATTATTTATACTATCATAAATCTATCTTTAGATTTAAAAATATTAAATTGCAATTAATAATTCTTAGAGAATTGATTTGACTATTATAGTGGAGAGACGTCAAAGTTTGAAATGGGGAAGTTGCACAAGGTGCACATCATTTCGATATTCCCGAAACCCAAGGTTGGCCAAGGTTTGTGAAATATTGAAATGATAATTGACATATCCCAAAGTGACTACCATTTGGATATGGAAAGACACGAAGGATTAAAGAAAAGGCAAGGCTTGACTTTAAAAATGTTTGTCAAAGTTATATTCACTACTAGTATTGAAATTAGATTTTAAATACTTAGTGTGGTACATAAAAAATATGTATTGATGTTCAGAATCTGCTTTGAGCAGGATACTGACTTAAGCCGAGATTTCTCTGCAAATCGGAACGGGACGAAAGTCGCTGTTTCGACCGTAGATACCTAAGTTTAGGAACTACCCTTTGGGTATGTACTTAAATTAGGAACTGTTATAATGTAACTAGTTTGATAGAGACATTATCTCTATATCAGTGTTTTAATCCGTTGCGGATAAACCTTTATATTCTAGAACACTAAGGTTTATTATATAAAGATGATACTGAGATAAACACATTAGATTGAATAACAGAATTTATATTTTGAATATAATAAAAGCTCAAAACATAAAAAATGACAAATAAATAGCTCAAATTGATTTGATCAATAGAGACTTATTTGTGGCATTGTTGTCTAGGAACAATTAAACGAGACTCGTATATCCACACTTTTGAAGAGTGGGTACTAGGACTGATTTGACTATTCAAATAAGGTCTTGCGAATCTAGTTTATTAGGTAAAGTACTAAAATACTATTTACTTGGTAATAGTAAAAGGGCCACCGATCTGTTAGCCCTATTCATGGTGAAGTTAGTGGGCCCATATCTAGCTGGGCTAGATGTAGACATAGACATGAATAATTTTCGTGACCTTAACGGATGTAACATCACGTTATGGTTAGTGTTTTTCTTGAAGAACACAGATCGGAAACTATTAGGTTTCGACACGAAGTAGATTAACAAATCGACTATAGTATTATGCCGTCACGGTAAGACCGTATTGGGAAAATACTTAGCAGTAAGTTTCATATGTACATGAAAGAGTACGGTATTCTTTCATATGAGGACTCCTCCCGAGACACGTCAGTTAGACGGTGTGTCCAAACTAAAAACCGAATTTTGTTAGACATGATAAGGTTATCACGAGTCGCTTTGAGCTACCATTTCCTTCAACGGATATGTATCTACAGTGCAAAACTTATTTAGAATAAGGTTCCATATAAATCTGTTTGACAGATATCATATAGGATATGAACAGGAAAGAAACAGGGTTTCTCATTCCTAATAATTTGGGTATGCCATGCATAACGTTTGGATGATACCAAACTAAAGACCCAAATTGGATAAGTGCCAATATAAGTTATCCTAAGGAAAACCTTAAGTATAGTACTTATAAATCTCACATGAGAACAATGTGATTGTTGCTCACCATGTGGTTTTTCCTGAGAGGAATATCGATATGCAGTGGTCAGTGGGAGGATAGTGATACTCGATGAAAATCGGAGTAATACTGTTCAAGGCACGAAGTCCTTAATGGACACACAATAGTTCATCTATGATGAATCTATACCATTAATCTTCAAATACACAAGAACTGAGTAGATCGGATAGAGTCAGAAAACAACCTAGGGTATGGGTTTCTGATCAAACCTCATAAAGATGTCAATCTTATGAAGGTATATCCACCGACTACGTTTTGAGGAAGTGATACGAGGTATCGACTTCCTATTATGGCAAAGTGCCATGAATCCGAAATGGATTCGATGTATAACAACTATTTTGGATACTAGTTGTTGTACCACAAGGTATTGTGCCTAATGGTATTGTAATCGTCTTCAAGGAAGACATACATGGATGATAACAAACCAACGTACAAAGCTAGGCTTGTGACTGAAAAGGTATCGTTATCAACATTGTGTTAATAACGGTTCAACCTTTTATCTGTTGCCATAGTAAATCCATTTTGATGATGCTTGTAATACTGCATATTTCATTTATGAAATGTGTCAGATGCAGATCAAAATTGCTTTCCTGAAATGAAACCTTTTGGAGGATGTTTACAACATCCTGACGATTTTGTATAACCAACAAACGAGGTTTGCGGGTTATTCAATCCATGTTTGGATTAATGCAAGCATAAGGTTCTTGGAACTGTCGTTTTGAAATAATCATAATGATTTATGATTTGACTCAAAACGAAATAATTCTTCTGTATATAAGGAGGTTAGTGGGAGAGGGCACTGACAATGAAATTCCCAATAAAGCAATTGGTGAAAGCCTTGGCTTTCATAGATATTCTTTCAATAGAAATTCTCCGTAGAATTCTGGGGAGTAACAACCTTTATTCAGGGAATAAAGATCTACTGGGATAGATTTGGAGTTGTTAACACTCTCTGGGAAATTGTACATTTAAAATGTACTTGTATTGGTGTCTCATACGCTTCGAGCATATGGAGTCACAATTGGGTCAATCCAAGTGATAGTCACTGGATTGAACATTAAGAACATCTGTAGTATCTGAGAGAACTAAAGATGTTGTCTTAAACTATGGAGAAGGAGAACTTGAAGTGACTGGATCACTGCTACAAGTTTCCAAACAATTAAATACTGCGGTACTATAAAGTTTGAATAACGGGACAGTGAGCTGGAAATCTTCCGAGCAAGATAACTGTTGCCGAATAAACAACAAATGCGGATTATTGCTGCAGCTGAGTCAGCAATAGAAGCCATTTGGGTCGAAAATAAATCTAATTAGATTAGATATAGTTCTGTTAGCAGCTGAGCTAGGCGTCAGCACAAGCTAAGGAATTAAAGGTCTCATCGACGATCCAGATATATACTTCTATATCATCTGATTCGTTCGGATCATACATCGTGGCGATGTGATGATCGTATAAATCGCGTCAAACGATAATTATGCAAATCCACTGACGAAAACCCTTTCTCAGCAATTTGAGCGAACCTTACATAGTTCGGGTGTAGGACACTTGAGTGACTCGCTACGTGCCAAGTGGGAGATTGTTGGATAATATGACCCATAGCGTCACTATTTGCACAGAACATTGTGTTGCTGTAGCAAATTAACTATGTAACAAGGAAATTGCACTCTCGTCATTTGTGATTAGATCACCATAGATATATAAATGAAGAGAGGTCCCTATGATTAGTTCCTGGATTGAGATGATATGAGACAGTATCAGTCCACGAAGGATTAATCATTAAATATCCCTAGCCGTAGTATTATCGAGACTGGACATCGATAATGCGGAATAGGCTAGTATTGCACTTGTGCGCGTTGTGAGGGCACAACAGCATAGTTCTCATATATATAAGTATTTGATACTTGTACAAGTGCGATAGGAGGTCGTGTTTCACCGATGGTACGGGAAACAGCTACGCTCTGGATAGACCCCTCGGAATCCCATTGGTATTATGAATATGTGTCTATGGGAGGCCGAAATCAAGGTAGGTGTGTATAGTCTTAACCTGAGACTTACATCGCTAATGCTTGCGACAATCGATATACTTTAGTTGAGGTCGTCTAGGACTCTAACCGGTTCTATGTACGCCAATGCCGGGTATATTGAGAATCGTAGTGTATTGGATGTGATGTCAAGACGGAAGTATCACTCCAGTCATAGTGGAGATGATGTCACGCAGGATACGGTATTAGTGCTCTTAAGAGATGCGCATCCAATCGTGATATTATGACCAGGTCATGAATATCCGATTATAGAGACTAGTTACCAGACATCCGATATGTGTTTCGGACGGGGAAGACACTTATCCAGCCCCAGCCCTAGCACGTGACTATCCGATACTGGGCCGATATGCACAATACATTAGTATACTACGCTTGATATAGATCTTAAATATTCTTAAAAGGATATGTCCGGAGAATTGGGATGACTTGGTGCTTTGCTAGGAGTTGACCTTGTCTCGTAAATCGGTAGAACGTAGTACTTGGTACGTACGTGATTCGGATACTCTGACGACCGTATTTACTGCCAACTTATCCGGAGATCTCATGGGTCGCTTCCCGATAATCCACCGATGACGCACAACTTGCACTCTTGAATAATCTGGGATTATATAGATGAGAGAGAAAATTAATCTAGGATTAATTACGGAGATATTTTATCTAGGATAAATATCGTCTAGAGAGAGATAACGATTAATTTGGAATTAATCAGTAAATTAATATATTCGATATATTAAACGAAATTAGATTTCGACGCGGAATTAAAATTAGATTTTAATTCGGGCAAACGAGTTAATTTAGAATTAATTCGTTAGCGACGTAAATAATAATTTCGCTAGGCGCAATTATTTATTTAAATTCGATTTAATAACGTCGCGACGTAAGTTCGGTATTTCGGAAATATCGAACCCGAACGCGTGAGTGCACGTGGGCCCACTTTCATTTGGAAACGTGTGGGGCCCACATGACACATGTCATATTATGCATTATTTAATTCTAATGCATTGCATGGAGATAGTGTACAATACACTCAATGGTTTTGCATGAAAATGAGTGTTTGACACTCTAAGCCATTGCATGGTTTGTGTCATAAGTTTATTATTAATTAATAAATATTATGGCATAAATATAAATTGATTTTTTGTAATAACTTAACACAAGATCATCTCTCTCAAATTCTCTCTTCTCCTCACGCCAAAAGCATGAAATGCTCACTGGTTTTGAACCAGAAAAACGTGAGCAATAGGGAAGCCAAGAGTGGATTTTCATGGTGAAAATTCAAGTGCTAGCACACTTACAAGTCTTGCGAAGGTGTTAGGGAGGTTCACACATGAGGCGGGACTCATCCGACGGATTTGGAGCTTCGTTTTGAGACCCGAAACTGCCAAGACAGTGAGCATGGGCTGCTGCAGTGGGCGTACAAAGGCAGTGCGTTTTTGGCTTCGATTCGTCTCAAATCGACTCAACCGATCGATGTGAGTATTCCGCTACCTCCGTTGATGTATTCACGCATGTTTTCATGTCTTGATTTGATCTTGGGACCTTAGAAAAACTCAACAATTGGGTAGGGCCCTACCTAGTCAAAAAGGTGATGGGGAATGGGGCAGTGAGACTGTCAGATTTGGAAGGGAACGAGTTCACTGAGCCCATCAACGTGGATAGACTGAAACAATACTTTGCATTAAAAAAGGAAGGCTCGTTGGGTTGAAAATCCACAAAGGACAACCCAAGCAAAATATAGAGCATGAGTGAGTAAGAAAAATGGTTAATTGTAAAATCCGTGAGGAACAGTTAGTGACAGAGGTATCCGTCCAATGCGGTTCATTATTTCCTACATATGTACTAAGAAGTAATGCAATCGCCTTTATTGAAACAAATGTTCAAGATGTTCATAGATTGCATAAATCCCAGCTAACCGGGAAAGATTGGAGTCAAGTAATTACAAATTGTAGACAACAGAAATCGGCGACGCTGTCCCAAGCTCGCGGCCCGGTCGAGAGTACGGAGTAGCTCGCAGAGGACTAAACCAGAGAACTAAAAATGGAGTCGCCACCCGGTGTGAACCGGGAAAATGATTTAAGGCCGCACTCACCCCAAGCAAGGGAAGACCTCAAACCGTTGGGTTCGGAATGGTCCCTTACTTATGCCACTTGCAATGAATGATTTGTGCGATAAATTAACCGAATCTACACAACATATATATTCAAAGATAACCTATAACTAGTTCGCATTCAAGAGAATAAATCCTATATCTAAGTTTGCATGCTTTAAAAGTAGGTCGTCACAACGGCAAATATACGATATCACACAAATATCTCATGAGCATGTTGAATTATCAAACACGAAAAATAAATAACAATCTAAACATAAACGTACATTAGACACCTATTGCGAAAGAAAATAACTAAATCATGCATAAAGAAACAACGTACTAACTGTTGGGGTTGGTGCTCACAGCGCCAATTCCCGGTTGTATTTCTTTATGAATACTTTTGTAAAACATTATTATTTTGAATAATATATGCAGTTTCTATAATATAATATATCTTTTAATATGGTAAAGACGTATTGACCTTAGAATGACTAGTCATGGTACAGTTGCAAAAGCGTCACAACTGACATTGAGTTGTATCATGACGTTGTCATTCTCAGACCGTTTCTGGTCAAGGTTTACACTACTTGGTCAGTATAGTAAACCTGTTGAGACCGGTACATGTCGTATACTGGAATATATGATTCCAATGGTTTCTCAATGAACCATAAATCTTGGAGACTAGTATAGACGTGTAGGTGTTTATAGCGGATAAACACTGAACGACTCACCAAAGATTCTTAATGGATGATACACCAACGTCAATAAGAATCATGTCGGGTTGAGTAGCACTTGTGATTCTTAGACTTGAGATGCCACTGTGGGCACATGAGACATCTTCTACACTTAGATGGCAGTCACGTCACCGATTTATTTAGATTAGACCTCCGCCTGTTCGTTGGGTGTAGATAGATCCTCAGGGTGTCCTGTGCGTATCAAGATATGATCCGTCAGTTCTGTGTATCAGAGCATAGGTAGTCCATATGATTAGCAATCAGATAAAAACCATGGGCCCGTGGTACAATTTAGAAACTAGTTCTAAACATTCCTTTTGAGATTGCTAATAGAATAGTCGACAGGATAATCCCCATAGAGATTTGACGTTTACATCTATATCTCTGGGATATATCCGGATACCTGTGACGGAGGGGTTATACATTTGCCATAACCTCGACCTGTATGATTCAGCGATTTTATCCGTGATCGTCATAATTTACGGGAGGATAAATTATGGACATGAAATTGGATTTCATGACAGATATGCATGAATCTAGAGAGTCTCAATAATGAAATATACTCATAGAGCAACATTTATAAATGATATTGATTATTTATAAAGTCGTTTAAAGGTTAAACGCAAAATACATGTTTAGGGACCCGATAGTCATTTTCCTAATTTTTGTGTATTTACATTTAATACTTGATTAATTTAAATACACATTAATTAATTGTCTAATTGAGATATTTGACTAAATATCATAAATGAATATATGTAT
The DNA here is from genome assembly GCA_019454045.1 of Zanthoxylum bungeanum. NCBI lineage: Eukaryota > Viridiplantae > Streptophyta > Magnoliopsida > Sapindales > Rutaceae > Zanthoxylum > Zanthoxylum bungeanum. The sequence goes on along the minus strand of SKCR01008402.1, from coordinate 15,835 downwards.
TTAATATTTAATGTAAATATAATACATATATTTAATATATTTGTATTTAATTAATTAATTAATTATTTAATTGTTAAATGATTAAATTAATTAAAATATAAATATCTTAAGATTTAGATATTTGTTTTAATGGCTAAGTTGCCTTTGTTGACTTAATTAGAAATATCTTTAAAGTGTTTTAGATATTTTAACAAGTTGATTAAATAAAATCCAAATGAAATTGAAATTAATATTTCTTGTTTTGGTTAAGGCCAAATTCGGCCAAGGCTAATTTGAAGCAAGTATATATTGTTTTGTTTCATTTAGGGTTTTATATACCAAATTCACTTTATCAAAACTCCATTAAAAAAAAACATAGAAGGTAGAGAGAAAAGAAAATCAAAGAAAAGCTTGGAATTTAGTAAGTATTTCCAACATTCCATTAGAGAGTAATTTGTTCCTCTTGTTATGGGCAACATCTTGTGATGTTCTTGAGTTTTTATATTCTTTATTATTTTTACTTTTGATGGATAAAATTTTGATGAAGGTGTAATGCATGTATGATGTTGGAAGTTTGTAACTAGTGTAGTTATAAGCATTCTTTTCATAGTTTTAGAACTTTGTTGCTAATCTAGAGTTTTTGACCCACTCTTAAATGACCTAGATTTGATCTATAGTTGTTTCATTGTGTTGAGACTTTAATTGGATGGAAGAAACATGATTGAAGTAATTGATTTAACCAATTTGGTCTAATTTGTCCAATTTGAAGAAATTGAAAAATTAGGGTTTAAGAACTCATCCAAATTTGGGTATTTTCATTTATGTGGTGTATTTGGATGTGTATATGATACATGTAAAATATTGGGTTGATTGTATTTTGCCTTGATGAGTTTTGAACCATGAAAATGCAAAATGCACAAACCCCCCCCCCCCCCCATTTGGAGGCTCTCGGCCAAGTGACTCAATTTTGGGTTTTTTGTTGCTTTTGGTGTTTGGACATTTATGACATGTTAAGTTCATCTTAGAAATGATTTAGAATCATCCAAAATTGATTTGAACAATTTTGGACTAAAATGAACAAAATGCCAAGTGTTAGGGCAATTCGGTAAATTCACATAAATTTGATTTATTGAATTTTATTTCATAATTTTATTATTGTGTAATTAAATAAATATTTTTATTTAATAAATCCGAGAAAAATTTTTGAAATCGGAAAATTTGATTTTCCCGTGTTTCCGCTGCTTTACCGGATTCTACAATAAAACCCTTACAAAATGGTATCAGAGCAAGTCTGATTCTAGGCCCCCTAAAATGATTAGCTTGTTTGATTCAATGTTTAATCATCTTTTCTTAACTTATACATGCATGTTATAATCTAATTTGATTAGATTTAGGGTGTATGACACTTAGCGGAAAATCCATAATTAATAAGGTTTAATGTAATTATGTATTTGATGCATGTTATGTGGTCCGTCTTGTAAATACGGTTTATAAATATTTCTCCGTGACTACATCCGAGACCGTGCCTCTGCTGTGAGGGTGTAGCCGATAGAGATTTATTTATACCAGATGTATATCAGATACTAGATAAATTCAAGCGAAAGCGGAATCCTGAACGTGCCCTAGCTGTTAGGGTTACGCAAGTAACTTGAGTTTATCATTGACGAGTTTAACCTTGGTACGTCTCCTTGTGGGCATGCCTTAGCAGCGACAACGAGAAACGACCAGGACCGGAAACCCAGGAGTCACTAGTGAGTGATTGACAAATGAGTTGTCTACCTAATGAATATACGTAGGCGAGACCGTGCCTCTGCTGTGAGATGAAATATATTCACGAGATCCACTTTTCACTATTTGTATTTAATTTAATTATTAAATCTTTGTATTCTGTTTGGGGATTACAGTATTGCATGATTTAGTGGGAGGGGTATTGTTAGATTAAAAATCCATGATCTAGTTTATACTTTTGATATTATATGAAACTGTTTATTTTCTGCTAACCGTTTTTCATGATCTATATGATAGATTTGCGATGGCGGCACCATCCACAAATTAGTTTGTGCGTATGCTTGATGCGAACAAACTAAAAGGCGCTGATACTTCGCTGACTGGGAATTGGATTTGAGGATTGTCCTCGATTCCGAGAAATTGGGATATGTTATTGAGGGTCCGTTGCCCCTTGCTGTTGGTGCGGATGCTACGGAGGAGGAACGCCAAGTTTTTGAAACTTGGAAGAATGATGATTTAAGAGTTAAATCATACATCCTTAGTTCACTGTCTTCGGGACTCAAGAAACAATACTATGGCATGTTAGATGCGTATAGTATGATGACGCGATTGAGACAATCGTTTGAGAACCAAGAACAAGTAATTGTTCATAAGGACGCAATGGAATTGTTCCATGCGCGATTGGATGAGGGGCAAGCTGTTAGCTCACATGTTCTTCAGATTATCGATTTGATTGATAAACTGAGGCAACATAATCTCATTCTGAATGACATTCTCGGTAGGAGTGTCATTCTTGGTTCACTCCCAGCTTCATATCGGCAGTTCGTGATGTATTTCAACATGAACAGAACTATCTGTACCTACCGTGAGTTACATAAGATGTTGCTCACGGCGGAGGAGGACCTTAAGAAGGGAGTACTGACTCGCCCTCCAAGACCTACTTCTCTTTCCGCTTCTTCCCAGGCCTGGCCAAAAGGAAATAAAAATAAAGGGAAAAAGAAGAAGGGTTTCGGTCCTCAACCGCAGGCAAAGATAGCTAAGCCCAAAAGGGCTTCTGAAGACAAGTGCCATCACTGCAACAAAGTCGAGCACTGGAAAAGGAACTGTCCTGACTACATCGCCCAGCTGAGGAGGAGAGAGCATCTACATCAGGTACATTTATTTTTCCAGTTATTGATATATCTTTGGCTTGTGAAGCCGTTACATCCAACTGGATTTTAGATTCTGCTTGTCCCATTCACATTTGCAATTCGTTGCAGGTGCTGAAAAAAATAGAAAACTGAAGCCTGGGGAGATGCAATTGCGATTTGGGAGTGGAGACTCTGGATGCGATGCAGTGTAGTGGGAGTATGCAAGATCTCATTGCCGAATGGGACACTTTTGTTAAATGACTGCCATTTTTTGCCTAGATGTGTAGCTAATATTATATCACTTTTTGTATTAGATACAGAGGGCTTTGTATTAATATTAAGAATTGTTCTTTATATTTATATGATAAAAGTAATATTCAGATCATTTGTTGTCCAAACCAGCATGGTCATTATGCATTGCAAACTTCAAAAGATATTTTAAATACTGGAGTTAATAAACGTAGTTTACCTGTAATTAATAATACTGAACTTTGGCATATGCGGCTGGGTCACATATGCATTAAACGTCTTACCCAATTGGTTAGGAATGGTTTGATACCAGATCTTACCATTGAATCCTATCCAACTTGTGAATCCTGTATTCAGGGTAAGATGACCAAAGCCCCATTTTCTGGTGTTGGACACCGCGCCGCTAACTTACTGGAACTCGTACATTCTGATGTATGTGGTCCACTAAGTCAGACTGCTCACAGTGGTTATTCGTACTTCGTTACCTTTACCGATGATTTGTCACGGTACGGTTATGTGTATTTGATGCGACATAAATCGGAAACTTTGAAAAGTTCAAAGAATTCCGAAATGAAGTAGAAAAACAAACTGGACAATATATTAAATGCCTTCGATCTGATCGAGGCGGTGAATATATGAGTGGTGAGTTCATAGATTATATGAAGGGGAATGGGATTCTTGCTCAATATAGTCCTCCAGGTACTCCACAACACAATGGAGTGTCTGAGAGGAGAAATCGGACTTTATTGGATATGGTCCGATCGATGTTGAGTTTCACAGATTTACCTTATTACTTATGGGGCTACTCTCTTTTAACAGCTGCACATCTTTTGAATAAGATTCCTTCAAAAGCTGGTCCTACGACACCGTATGAGATATGGTTTGGTAGGAGACCAAATCTTAGTTACATTAAGGTTTGGGGTTGTCCTGCCTATGTCAGGGTGGCTCAGCAAGATAAGCTTTCACCTCGAGGGCACAATTTTAGGTTTGTTGGATATCCTTCGAATACCAGCGGATATCTATTCTATAATACCGAGCATCGAAATGTGTTCGTAGCTCACTTCGTAAATTTCTAGAAGTAGAATTTTTGTCAGAAGGTGGTAATCATAGATAAGTTGAGCTTGATGAAGTCCAACCTGAAAACAACGAACCAACGGAGGAACCTGAAGTTCAAGTAGATGAAAGACCTTCAACACACACACTCCGTAGGTCCGAAAGGGTATCTAGACCTCCTGAACGCTTGTATTTGATACAAGAAAAAAGTCTGGATGTTTGTTGGGATATTTTATTATCGTACCGCAAGTGTACAGTGTCAAGTTTTAGTATAAACGAGTAGAGTGTCGTACCCACAAGGATTGAAAACTAAATTACACTAAGTACTATAATTACTAACCTTAGCCCTATCTAGACACAGAAAAATCAGATTTGAAATTAATTGAAGAACCAACACAATGCTAATTAAAGGCAAATTATTGAAAAACTAAATAATACGAAAGGAGAATGAATCCTAGAGTTTGATTTCACCTAGCCATCCACTATGTAATTATGCATTCATTTATCTCATGTCAAATTCCAAGTTTATAAGCCAAACCATAGATTTCTCCACTCCTTCTCTCGAATACCAATGAAGGTATTGTCAAGTGTCAAAAATCAATATCTCTATAGACTCCAACAATTAACAATTGATTTAGTACGGTGATTCTTATTAACTGCTTTCAAGAGTTATAAATCTCTCGAACCTTATAACATTCTTGATTATATTTCTCAATTCCTACTCAAATCTCCTCTCTCGAGTGACAGATCTAAGTATAATATCATTACAATTGTGGCCAGCAAATATAAAGCATTAAGCATAGAGATAATATAAATAAACTTTCAAAGAATTATTATGAGATTCAATTGATACTTAATACATAGTTTCAGGCAATAGGATACATCAAACCCTAGAATAAGAGTATTAGCTCATGGCTATTTCAAAACAAAACAACAATCTTGAGAAATACATCACAATATTAAAGAGAATCTAGGAAGAAAATAAAAGAATGGAACCCGAGACAGATTCCTTGTAATTTCTGGAGTCGATGCCTTCTTCTTTTCTAGATCTCCCAATCTGCTTCTTGATAATTGATGTCTTCTTTTAGGGTTTTTCCTCCTCGTGTATGCTGTGTAATGAGTCTTATTTATAATCTTCAAGTTTCCCAGTCACGCTCCAACTCTATCTCCTCGCGTGAGTTTTTTTTATATTTTTCTTTCTAACTGGCGCCGCGGCGCCATATGTGCTGGAGTTAGTATGGAAACTCGGCGCCGCGGCGCAAGTCTTCTTTTCAGGTTCCTTGAAGGCGCCGTGGCGCCTTATTGAGCTACAGGTTAGGCGCCGCGGCGTCTTTGGCTACGGTCACTTCTCTCGGCGCCATGGCGCCTAACTCACTGGAAATTGTATGGCTTTCTGGCGCCATGGCGCCAGGTCTTCTTGTATGCTGAATCTCAGTTCTGACCATTTGTGCTTGCATCCAATTATTCCCGAACATAACCTGAGTTTTCCTGTTCTTGTTTCCTGTCATCACAGCACTAAACAACTCCAAAAGCACATTAAATAATACGGAATCCAACAGAATGATAAGCTGATGGTACCGAATTGGTGTGTAAATTTCACACTTATCAAATACCCCAAAACTTATGATTTTGCTAGTCCCGAACAAAAGATAAAATAAAATAAATATTACTAAATTAACTAAGCCACTTTCATAGGGATCAAAATTGCATTTAGCGTATGCAACAAGCCTTTGAACCCCCAGGCGGCCCTAGTGGACGAGTTATAGTCTCGTGAGGGCTTACAGAAACGACACCCACAAACGTTTTAAACAAATCTCACATACTCAATAAACTTTAACCCAATTATTATACACAAAGCTATCTAGAGTCATGGGATATCTGGTGCTTGGCGTGTCCTTAGGGGATGCCTAATGTTGAGAATAAAGAAACCTTCAAAGCAAATAAATTAGCTTGGATCACATTTCTCGAATACAATATCGAATTCAGAGTCTAGCTGAGTGAGGTCGTCAATGAAATTTGTATCCAAAGGGTCAAACCAACCTAGATATCTGAAAAATCACTCCATATTTTCCTTTTCTTGAGTTTGATATGATATGCAAATTTTTATAATTTTTTTTTTTGAAACCTACCCTTTAAGGTAGCATTTCTCCTCATGGTGGTCCTAATACTCGCCCATGGGTAGCTTCACGCTTATCGGTTTAATGTTTGTTCTTTTTTTTTTTTGCATCTCATATAGTAAGATTGATTGCAAACGGAGATGGATATCTACGCGAACGGTCATTCATCTTCAACTAATTTCATCAGCTCGTCACATTGCTATAGTCTTAGGGTCGTACTGTCAGAACCTCAAAATTAAGTGCTTATGAGTCTGAATTAGATATGATACTCGAGGCATTAGATAAAAGTACATCACATGCTTATCGTTTTCTATGTTCTCATATAGTGCATCTAGTTTCCTCATTGAACTAGCAACCAATACTCCCAGACTCTATTTTTTCAATAAATTAAAACTAACACATACATAAAGAAACTAATCATAACTTGAAACTAACACATAACACTAAATACATAACACTAAAGTAACACCCCCAAACTTAAAAACAAGCAATGTCCACAATGCGTAATACAAAAGAGCGAAAGAAATAAAAATTAAAGATTAAAGTACGTACCCGGAAGAGTGGCCCTCAGTCTTCATCCTCTTCAGCGGGGTCAGCTGGATAAGGCGGAAATGCTGGTGGTGAAGGGAATTGGACAGCATTAGCTCCTGAGTTCAATCCACAGCGTGCGAACATCTTCACTAAGGCGTTGTTGAAATCAACAGCATAAGCCATGTAGTTGTCTACACGTTCCCTGAAAATTTGCTCCACCTGATAATTGCGTTGGGTCTCCGTCTCTGGCAGGGATAACCGGATTTCCAAATTGGAAGGAAGTGTAGGTGCAGTGGTTTGGTGTGGTTGCGTTGAGGCAGTACCATGAGAGGAGCTGGCTAATTGGGTTGGATCCGCCTCGTGGTTAGTGTCATCATCCCTTGTTTGGTAACGGGCCAGGATGCCCGCATCGATTGGGGTTTGAGCAGGAAGTATTTCTTCGCCCTTTTCCCAGACAACTCCTACTTTGTGGCATAGGTCGGTGATGAGTGAAGGGTGAGGGAGGCCACGTGTGGTAGTGTTCCTCACCGTAGCAAGAATGGAATCCTGAATAAGCCGACCTACATTGATGGATTTTCCAGATATAATAGCATATGTTAACGCTGCACGGTCCGTGGTGACCTGAGATGTGTGACTGGTCGGCAAGAGCTTGGCAGACACGAAGTAGAACCAAGCTTTAGCATACTTCTCCAAGTGACTCTTGTTGAAATGCACAGGATAGCCTTGACTAGTTTTCTAACTAGCTCCCGCATCACATAATGCGGCAATGATTGTGTCATAGTTAATAGCGGTGGCAAGGTAATTTGTGAATTCATCATCTTCAATGTCAGGTAGGTTGTAAAGTGCATTGATGGTGCGTTGATCGAATTGGACCATTTTGCCACGAACTAGCACCGTCATGTTTTCATATCGCACCTTGAGATTTGCGTAGAATTCACGGACAATGGGTATCACAGCATCAGCTGGAGGTTGAGTGAATGATTGCCATCCTCTGCTCTGAATGATATCGGAAATGTCAGGGTCATGGGCATTAGAGACTCGTATACCCCGTTCGCGAATAAAGTTCTTCGATAGAAGCTCAGTATAATTAAGGTAAGCTTCGTCATTCCAAAAATGAGTTGGATCATAGGATAGCACTGGGGTAGGCCGTCGTCTCTTTGGGGCCATGGGAGCACTTGTTGTGATACGGCAGGGTGTAGAGGGAGTTCACAGTCAAGAAACTTAGGATTTCTCTTTGAGGCAATTTATCAAACAGTTGGTGGGCAAGGTTGAGATTGGCTGAGAATAAGTGGAGTTGATGCTGCCAAAATGCCCACAATTACAAACAAAATCAACAATCCAACACAAAAGAGAAGATGAATTAAAGAGCTAACAAATTGTGGTTGCGTGTGGGTTGGGAAGGTTGCGGTGTGCTGAAGGCGTAGGGAGGTGCTGTGTGGTAGTTAAGTGCGTAAGGGGTGTGATGGGGATCAGGCGCTGAGGCGCCCAATATATACGCCCAGGGCAGGCGCCGTGGCGCCTAATCCTCGGCTCCTTGTATTGGATATTGGCGCCGCGGCGCCTGAAGGTTTTTTTTTTTTTTTTTCAATCAAATGATGGGCTGCCTCCCAATGAGCGCTTGTTTTATTGTCTTCAGCCAGACAGAAAGCCCTTATTTATTTTGGATCAGTGATGATAAGATGGTCTTTCGAGCGCGCCTCAGTGCCGTAATAGTGCTTCAAACGCTGACCATTGACTTTGAATACCGAGCCATCCTTACACTGTACTTCAATTGCGCCATAGGGGAATACTTCCTTTACGGTAAACGGGCCGGACCATCTCGATTTCAGTTTCCCAGGAAACAATTTTAGACGCGAATTAAATAACAGTACTTGTTGGCCAGATTGAAATTCTCGCTGAAGTATTTGTTTATCGTGCCATTGTTTTGTTCGAGCTTTGTAGATCTTGGCATTTTCGTATGCATCATTACGGAATTCCATCATTTCATTTAGTTAAGAAGGCGGTGCTCTCCTGTTACTTTGGATCGAAGTTCAACTTTTTCACAGCCCAGAAGGCACGATGTTCCAGCTCAATTGGCAAGTGACATGCTTTTCCAAATACTAGTCGGTATGGTGACATCCCAATAGTGTTTTGAAGCCGTTTCGAATGAGCCGTATCGTGCCCAAGGCCCGAAGTTGAGCCCAATCCTTTCGGGGTGTTACCGTTTTCTCCAGGATTTGTTTGATCTCCCGATTCGAAGTTTCGGCCTGGCCATTTGTTTGTGGGTGATATCCCAACGCGACTTTATGCTTCACACCATATTTAGCAAGAAGAGCGTTGAAAAGTCTATTACAAAAGTGTGCCTTCATCGCTCAAAATGGCTCTGGGGGTGCCAAACCTGGTAAAGATATATTTTCGGACAAACTTACTGACAACTTTCGCATCATTGGTAGTTGTGGCGATGGCTTCCACCCATTTGGATACGTAGTCAACTGCTAGTAGAATATATGTTTGGCCAAATGAAGGAGGAAATGGCCCCATAAAGTCAATTCCCCAGACATCAAAGAGCTCAACCTCTTGAATAGTGTTCAAAGGCATTTCATGACGCTTGGAAATATTTCCCAGTCGTTGGCAACGATCACATGTTTTGACTAGTTGGTAGCTATCTCGGAATAATGTGGGCCAAAAGAATCCAGATTGAAGTACTTTGGCTGCGGTTCGTGTTGCTCCAAAGTGTCCTCCATAAGGTGCGGCATGGCATTGGTTAAGGATTTCGCGAGTTTCCTCATCGGGTACGCATCTACGAATTATCTGATCCGGACATCTTTTGAAAAGTAAAGGTTCATCCCAGATGTAAAATTTTACATCATGAAGGAATTTCTTCTTTTGTTGGTATGTAATGTCCGGTGGTAGTTCTCCACACGCTAAGTAGTTTGCATAATCAGCAAACCACGGAACTCTGGCAAATACCTCAAAAAGTTGTTCATCTGGAAAGACCTCTTGGATAGTTCCCTCTCTGGGCTCATCAGATTCAATTCGAGATAAATGATCAGCTACCACATTCTCGCTGCCCTTCTTGTCCCTTATTTCAAGATCAAATTCTTGTAATAAGAGTACCCATCGTATCAGGCGAGGTTTGGCATCCTTCTTTGCAAAAAGATAACGGATGGCTGCATGATCGGTATAGACGATTACTTTCGTCCCAATTAGATAAGACCGGAAATTTATCAAATGCAAACACGACTGCCAACATTTTTTTTCGGTGGTGGTGTAGTTTTGCTGGGCACTATCTAATGTTCTACTTGCGTAGTATATCGCTCTGAAAAGCTTGTCGCGCTTCTGACCCAAGACTGCACCGATTGCCTGATCGTTGGTGTCACACATTACTTCAAACGGTTCATCCCAATTTGGGGTTATCATAATCGGAGCAGAGATTAATGCTTGTTTGATCTTTTGAAAGGCTTGTAAACAGTTCTCATCCATCACAAAAAGAGTGTCCTTTTCTAAGAGATTGCACAATGGTTTAGCAATTTTAGAAAAGTTCAATATGAATCGACGATAAAAACCGGCATGACCAAGGAAACTTCGAACTCCTTTGACGTTTATTGGCGGCGGGAGTTTCTCTATCACAGCTATCTTAGCTCTATCAACTTCCACCCCTTTTGACGATATTTTGTGGCCCAGCACAATGCCTTCTTGGACCATAAAATGACACTTTTCCCAATTCAACACCAGACTCTTCTCCTCACATCTTTGTAGAACTAAGGATAAATTGTGTAGACAGTGATCAAAACTTGATCCGAATACGGAGAAGTCATCCATAAAAATTTCTACAATCTCTTCCACCATGTCAGAGAATATGGCCATCATACATCGCTGGAAGGTTGCTAGGGCATTACACAACCCAAATGGCATTCGTCGGAAAGAATAAGTACCATAAGGGCAGGTAAATGTTGTCTTTTCTTGATCTTCTGGTGCTATGGCGATTTGATTATACCCCGAATAACCGTCTAGGAAACAGTAATACTCAAAACCGGCCAATCGGTCTAACATTTGGTCAATGAACGGAAGAGGAAAATGGTCTTTTCTGGTCGCCTTGTTAAGTTTCCTGTAGTCTATACAGACACGCCATCCAGTGACAGTCCTGGTGGAAATGAGTTCATTTTGATCATTTTTTACTACGGTCATGCCTCCCTTTTTAGGTACCACTTGAACTGGTGCTACCCACGAGCTGTCAGAGATTGCATAGATAATTCCAGCTTTTAGCCATTTCAGCACTTCAGCTCTCACAACTTCTTTCATGGCTGGATTCAACCTTCTCTGGTGTTCAATGGATGGTTTATAAGTATCTTCCATCAGAATCCTATGCATGCATACGGACGGATTAATTCCCTTTATGTCTGCAATCGACCACCCCAGAGCAGATTTATACTTTCGTAAAATCCTTAGTAATTTCTCTTCTTCTACTGTAGATAGTGTGGAAGAGATGATCACTGGAAATGTTGAGTTTTCGCCCAAAAACGCATAGCGGAGATGCTCCGGTAGTGTTTTCAATTCCGCTGTATCTTTTTGTTCTTCCAAAGATGGTGGGGCTTGCAATGTTTCAAACTGGGCTCGTGCCACTGTTTCTTTTGGCAAACTATCGAGTGCTAAGGTCATTTGTTTAAGGTCCTGATCGTCAAATGGCGTTTCTCTATCGATAACTGAGTTGATCAAACATCGCTCTAAAGGGTCAGCGGACTCATTCTCCAGGCTTATCTCTTGTGTACAGATGTCTGTAACATCCACCCGGTTACAAGTGTGGGTTTCTTCGGGATAATTTAGAGTTTGGTAGATGTCAAATGTTACATCTTCATCTCCTACTCTCAAAGTTAGTCTCCCTTTTTGTACATCAATTAAAGCCTTCCCAGTTGCCAAGAATGGGCGTCCCAAAATCAATGGTATTTCTTGGTCTTCCTCCATATCCAAGACTACGAAATCTGCGGGAAAGATGAACTTATCCACTTTTACTAACACATCTTCGATGACTCCTTTAGGGTATGTTAGGGACCTGTCTGCCAGTTGCAGTGTGATAGTTGTGGGCTTGGTGTCTCCAAGGCCCAATTTTCGGAAAACCGAGAGAGGCATCAAATTAATGCTTGCTCCCAGATCACACAATGCTTTAGTGAAAGTAGACCCTCCAATATTGCATGGTATGGTGAAACTTCCTGGGTCTTTGAGCTTTTGAGGCAATTTCTTTTGAATTATAGCACTGCATTCTTCTGTGAGTTTCACAGTTTCAAAATCCTCCAACCTTCGCTTTTTAGACATAATCTCCTTCATGAACTTTACATAATGGGGCATTTGAGCTAAAGCTTCAGCAAAGGGAATGTTAATGTGGATTTTTTTGAAAATTTCCAAAAATTTAGCAAATTGGGCATCTAACTTCTTCTTTTGGAAACGTTGAGGATATGGAAGAGATGGCTTTGGAATCTGAGGTTTCGCGACTACAGAAGGGATGTCGCTCTGATCTTTAGTCATTACTGGCTCTTCCTGTATCTCTACTTCCTTATCTAGGCTACTTTCATCAGGGGTATGTCCGACTTGTCTTCCGTTCCTAAGGGTGATAGCTTGACACTGTTCCTTAGGGTTTATTTCGGTATTGCTAGGAAATGCCCCTTTTGTGGTTGCCTAATCGAGGAGGCAAGCTGACCAATCTGGGTTTCTAATGATTTCATCGTAGCTCCCATGTTTCCCATGTAGGTCTCTATATTGCTTAATCGCGACTCATTCTTCTCGAACCTTTCTGAGGATTTGGCGACAAACGTGCTCAAAAGGTCTTCTAATGATGGTTTCTGTTCCGACATTTGGTTGCTGAAACCAGGTGGGGGCATCAAGGTATTCTTTGTGTTTGCATAAGAAAAATTTTCATGATGCCTGAGTCCCGGATGATATTGGTTTGATGCAGGATTTCCCCTATAATTGTTGAAATTTCTGTTGTTCACATATTGAACTTGCTCAAAGCTCGGGGTTCCTTCCACTAATTGCATATTCACAGCTGCAGCAGATTCGATAGATGGTTGCACATGTTGATTTCTTAAGGCTGCCACATGAGAAGAGAGGGTTGAAATCTGAGCTGTTAGTGCAACTAGCGGGTCTACTTCATGTATGCCCGCCACTTTGGTCACCGTAGTTCGCTCAGTTGGCCATTGGAAGTGATTAATGGCCATTCCGTTCAGTAATGTATATGCTTCTTCTGCAGACTTCTTGAACAGAGCACCTCCTGCAGCTGTGTCAACCATGGTTCTATTCGGGCCATTAAGCCCATTATAGAACAGCTGAATTTGGACCCAATCCGCAAAATTATGTTGTGGGCATCTTCGGAGCAGGTCCTTAAACCGCTCCCATGCTTCATATAAATTTTCTGTCTCTAACTGTTTAAATATGCTTATTTCAGTTCGTAATTGGGCAGTTTTAGCAGGTGGAAAGAACTTTTCCAAGAATCGTACAGCCATATCTTCCCAAGTTTGGATGCTTCCTACAGGTATGGATTGCATCCAACCCCTAGCTTGGTCTCTCAAGGAAAATGGAAATAGTCTCAACCTAATCGTTTCTTTGGGTACACCATTCATCTTAATGGTGTCAGCTATCTCTAGGAACATCCTTAAATGAATGTTGGGATCCTCGACAGCTGATCCCCCATATTGGTTTTGTTGGACCATGTTAATAAGAGCAGGTTTCAATTCAAAATTATTGGCATCAATTGGTTGATATGCAATTCCAGAATAATTATCCTCAATGACAGGTTTAAAATGATCGCAAATTGGTACCTGTCGTGGGACATTTTCTCTGTTTTCATCTGCAATTGGTACTTGCCGTGGGTTATTCCCTCTATTTGCTTCTGCCATTGTCGTTACTTCACTCCTTGCTTCCTTTCTGAGTCTCCTTGCAGTGCGTTCTATTTCAGGATCAAATAATAGTGAGTCAAGGCTAACTTTTTGTCTCATTCACTACAAAGTATCAAATAAGATCAAACAGGAACACAGTGAATTTAAATAAAAAGACTTAAAAAAAATAAACTTCTAAATTAACGCTAAGCTTATTTGGTAATAGTATTAATGTGATCTAAACAATCAATCCCCGGCAACGGCGCCAAAAACTTGTTGTGATATTTTATTATCGTACCGCAAGTGTACGGTGTCAAGTTTTAGTATAAACGAGTAGAGTGTCGTACCCACAAGGATTGAAATCTAAATTACACTAAGTACTATAATTACTAACCTTAGCCCTATCTAGACACAGAAAAATCAGATTTGAAATTAATTGAAGAACCAACACAATGCTAATTAAAGGCAAATTATTGAAAAACTAAATAATACGAAAGGAGAATGAATCCTAGAGTTTGATTTCACCTAGCCATCCACTATGTAATTATGCATTCATTTATCTCATGTCAAATTCCAAGTTTATAAGCCAAACCATAAATTTCTCCACTCCTTCTCTCGAATACCAATGGAGGTATTGTCAAGTGTCAAAAATCAATATCTCTATAGACTCCAACAATTAACAATTGATTTAGTACGGTGATTCTTATTAACTGCTTTCAAGAGTTATAAATTCTCTCGAACCCTATAACATTCTTGATTATATTTCTCAATTCCTACTCAAATCTCCTCTCTCGAGTGACAGATCTAAGTATAATATCATTACAATTGTGGCCAGCAAATATAAAGCATTAAGCATAGAGATAATATAAATAAACTTTCAGAGAATTATTATGAGATTCAATTGATACTTAATACATAGTTTCAGGCAATAGGATACATCAAACCCTAGAATAAGAGTATTAGCTCATGGCTATTTCAAAACAAAACAACAATCTTGAGAAATACATCACAATATTAAAGAGAATCTAGGAAGAAAATAAAAGAATGGAACCCGAGACAGATTCCTTGTAATTCCTGGAGTCGATGCCTTCTTCTTTTCTAGATCTCCCAATCTGCTTCTTGATAATTGATGTCTTCTTTTAGGGTTTTCCTCTCGTGTATGTTGTGTAATGAGTCTTATTTATAATCTTCAAGTTTCCCAGTCACGCTCTAACTCTATCTCCTCGCGTGAGTTTTTTTTATATTTTTCTTTCTAACTGGCGCCGCGGCGCCATTGGTTTGTATATCTAAGGTCCCAAGATCAAACAAGACATGAAATTAGTGTGAACACACAACGGAGGTATAGCGGAATACTACATGATCGGTAGAGTCGATTTGAAGACAAATGAACCCAAAACGCACTGCCATGTGTAAGCCTACTGCATGCAGTCCACTGCCTACAAAAACAGAAAATTGAATGAGAAAAACGGAGCTCCTAGGTTCGTCGGATGGATCCCGTCTCATGGTCGAACCTCCCTACCACCTTCGCAAGACTTGTAAGTGTGCTAGCACTTGATTTCTCACCATGAGAAACCACTCTTTGCTTCCCTATTGCTCACGTTTTTTCTGGTTCAAAACCAGTGAGCATTGTGCCCATTTGGGCGTGAGAGAAGAGAGACATTTGAGAGAGATGAAAATGTTTTGTGTTGAATTAAAATGATTTACCAAAAATCAATTTATATTTATGCCATAATATTTATTAAATTAATAATAAAATTATGACACAAAGCATGCAATGGCTTAGAGTGTCAAACACTCAAACTCCATGCAATGACATTGAGTGCAATGTACACAATCTACATGCAAAGCATTAGAATGACATGTGTCATGTGGGCCCCACATGTAATAAAAATGAAAGTGGGCCCACGTGCACTCAGCGTTCGGGTTCGATATTTCCGAAATACCGAGCTTACGTCGCGACGTTAATTAAATCGAATTTAAATAAATAATTGCGCCTAGCAAAATTATTATTTACGTCGCTAACGAATTAATTCTAAATTAACTCGTTTGCCCGAATTAAAATCTAATTTTAATTCCGCGTCGAAATCTAATTTCGTTTAATATATCGAATATATTAATTTACCTATTAATTCCAAATTAATCGTTATCTCTCTCTAGACGATATTTTAATCTTAGATAAAATAGATCTCCGTAATTAATCCTA
>SKCR01008401.1:0-23932 GCA_019454045.1 Zanthoxylum bungeanum | reverse complement strand
GGAAAACTCACAGCAATGATTGTGACACGGCTCAGGCTATTATGTTAGCTTCTATGACTCAACACTTTCGTCGCCAGAATAGGGACTTGGATCCTTATAATATGATGGCTAGACTTCGAGATCTCCACCGCTCCAACAGCGGATGGAAAGGTATGAGTTGGTGAAGAAACTCTTCCGCGCCCGAATGACTGAAGGCGCATCAGTTGAGGCCCACGGGGCTCAAATGATCGCCGATATTGATGAGTTGGCCAATATGGGAATAGTCTTGGAGGCTGAACTGACTGTGGATTTGATCTTACAATCGCTTCCGATACTTGGAAACAAATTATAATCAACTATAAGTTGATGGACACGGATGACTCTCTTGGAGAGCTTTTATCGTCTTGAAGGAGTCTGAAAAAGAACTCCTAAAAGGGGGCAAGCACGACGCGCACTATGCATCGACCTCTCAGGGGCCAAAGGCTGGGCTTAAGGCAACTGGAGGGGTGAGGAAGAGGAAACATAAGAACAAGGGTAAGGCAAGTCGACAAAAGCTTCTGGGAAGCCAAGGAATAAATCTCAAGATGTCTGCCTCAACTGCGGCAAGAAGGGTCACTGGAAACGTGACTGCTGAATGGGCAAGGGACACAAGGAGGATATCAAGGAAGACAAGGCACCAGCCTCTGGTATGTTTGTTATTGAAATAAATATGACTACTTCTAGTCTTAAAAATTGGATTTTTGATTCTGGTTGTGCTGCTCATATTTGTACTGATTTGCAGGATCTGCAGAATAGCAGGATGCTGGCTTCAGGGGAGGTTGACCTACGAGTCGGAAACGGAACACCAGTTGCTGTTTTGGCTGTGTAGGGACTTTTGATTTGGAACTGCCCTCAGGGCATGTACTTAAACTTTTGAACTGTTATTATATACCTAGTTTAACTAGGAATATTATATCTGTATCTTTGTTAACCCAGCATGGGTACACTTTTATATTTAGAAACACTGGGTGTTATTTATATAAAAATGATGCAGAAATTTGCACTGTTGTTGCAAATAATGGTCTTTATATTTTGAATGTAAATGAATCTCCTAAACACAAAATGACAAACAAAAGGCTCAAAAGGAGTAATCTAAAAGATGAAGCTTACATGTGGCATTGTCGTCTAGGACACATTAACAAGACTCGCATATCCACACTTTCGAAGAGTGGGTACTTGGACGGATTTGATCCTAATTCATATGATGTCTGCGAATCTTGTCTTTTAGGCAAAATGCCTAAATCACCTTTTAGCGGTAAAGGTGAACGTGCCACAGAACTGTTAGCCCTCGTTCATAGTGACGTATGTGGGCCCATGTCTAGCCAGGCTAGAGGTGGATATCGATACTTCGTAACCTTTACGGATGATGCATCACGTTACGGTTATGTGTATCTAATGATGCACAAGTCGGAAACCTTTGAGAAATTCAAAGAGTTTCGACACGAAGTTGAAAAACAAACAGGCAAGAGTATTAAGACATTACGGTCGGACCGTGGTGGCGAATACTTAAGTTATGAGTTTCAAGATTACTTGAAAGAACATGGTATTCTTTCACAGTGGACTCCTCCTGGAACACCGCAATTAAACGGTGTGTCTGAACGGAGAAACCGTACCTTGTTAGACATGGTAAGGTCAATGATGAGTCGCACTGAGCTACCAATATCCTTTGGGGATACGCATTAAGCAGTGCAATACTTATTTTGAATAAGGTTCCGTCAAAGTCTGTTGAACAGACTCCATACGAGATATGGACAGGAAGGAACCGGGTTTCTCTTTCCTGAAGATTTGGGTTGCTGGGCATATGTTAAACGTTTGGAAGGTACCAAATTAGAACCCAAATCAGATAAATGCCTTTTCGTAGGATATCCTAAGGAAACCAAAGGATATTACTTCTATCACCCGCAAGAGAACAAAGTTTTTGTTGCTCTACATGCATTTTTCCTTGAAAAGGAATTCTTAGATGCAGTGGTAAGTGGGAGGAAAGTGGAGCTCGATGAAAATCGTGGTGATACTGTTCCTGGCAATGAATCAACGACGGAACATGAACAACCATCCGGGATGAGTCTGTACCACAACCTTCATATACACAAGGACCGCGTAGGTCGGAGAGAGTCAGGACAGTACCTGAGAGGTATGGGTACCTGATCTCGCCTCATGTAGATATTAATCTTATTGAGGATAATGAACCGTCTACGTATGAGGAAGCAATACAAGATATTGATTCCGCTTTATGGCAAGAAGCCATGAAGTCTGAGATGGATTCCATGTATGCCAACCAAGTTTGGACACTGGTTGATGCACCAGAAGGTGTAAAACCTATTGGATGCAGATGGATCTTCAAGAAGAAGACCGACATGGATGGCAACGTGCAAACATACAAAGCTAGGCTTGTAGCAAAGGGGTATCGTCAACAATATGGTGTTGATTATGACGAAACCTTCTCACCTGTTGCCATGATTAAATCCATTCGGATAATGCTTGCAATAGCTGCATATTTCGATTACGAGATATGGCAGATGGACGTTAAAACCGCTTTCCTTAACGGAAACCTTTTGGAGGATGTTTATATGCAACAGCCTGACGGTTTTATCGTACCTAGACTTGCAAACAAGGTTTGTAAGTTAAATCAATCCATTTATGGATTGAAGCAAGCATCACGGTCATGGAATCAGCGTTTTGATGAAATCATAAAAGAATATATTTCGTGCAAAACGAAGATGACCCTTGTGTATACAAGAAGGTTAGTGGGAGAGCACTGACTTTTATTGTCCTTTATGTCGACGATGTATTGCTTATAGGCAATGACATTCCCATGCTAACGTCGGTGAAAGCTTGGCTTTCATTAAAATTCTCCATGAAAGATCTGGAGAAGCAGCCTTTATTCTGGGAATAAAGATCTACCGGGATAGATCTAGAAAGCTGCTTGGACTCTCCCAGAGTACATATATTGACAAAGTGTTGAAGCGATTCAGCATGGATCAATCCAAGAAGGGATTGATGCCAATATTACGCGGTACCTCTCTATCTAAGGACATGTGTCCTAAGACTCAAGAAGAGAGAGATAACATGAGTCGGATACCGTTCGCCTCGGCAGTCGGATCGATCATGTATGCCATGATATGTACACGACCTGATGTGTCATATGCTTTGAGCATGTGCAGTCGCTATCAGGCCGATCCAGGTGAAGGTCACTGGATGGCAGTTAAGAATATCCTTAAGTATCTTAGACGAACTAAGGATGCTTTCTTAATTTACGGAGAAGGAGAACTTGTGGTATCTGGGTATGCCGATGCAAGTTTCCAAACCGACAAGGACGACTTCAAGTCGCAATCCGGGTACATTTTTGTTTTGAATAATGGAGCAGTGAGCTGGAAATCTTCCAAGCAAGATACTGTTGCCGATTCAACGACAGAAGCGGAGTATATTGCTGCATCGGAAGCAGCAAAGGAGGCAGTTTGGATCCGAAAGTTCCTAATTGGATTAGGAGTAGTTCCGTTAGCAGCTGAGCCCGTTCCATTGTATTGTGACAATAACGGGGCTATAGCACAAGCTAAGGAACCAAGGTCTCATCAACGATCCAAGCATGTTCTTCGGTAATCGTGGCGATGTAAAAGTCGAGAAGGTCGCATCAGATAACAACATTGCAGATCCGCAGACGAAAGCTGTTTATCCGCAAGTGTTTGAACGACATATACATAGTTCAGGTATTAGATGCTTGAGTGACTGGCTATAGGCCAAGTGGGAGATTGTTAGACATTATGACCCATAGCGTCACTGTTTTGTAAATGATATTGTATTATTGTACAAAATTAACTATGTGATAATGAAATTGCCTTTTGTCGTTTTGTAATTTATTTACTTTGATATATAAATGGCGAAAGTCCATATGATTAATTCCGTATTGAGATGATATGAGACAGTATCAATACATAAAGGTTTAAATCATTAAATATCCCTAGTCAGAGTATTATCGAGATCGGACATCGATAATGCGGAATAGACTAGTATTGCACTTGTGCATGTTGTGAGGGCACAATGGCATAGTTCTCATATATTTAAGTATAGGATACTTATGCAAGTGCGATAGGAGGTTGTGTTTTACCGATGGTACGGAAAACAGCTTCGCTCTGGATAGACCCCGCGGAATCCCATTGGTAGTATGTCTGCGTGTCTATGGGAGGCCGCATCAGGGTAGGTGTATATGGTCTTAACCTGAGACTTGCATCGCTAGTACTTGCGACAATAGGTAAACTTTGGTTTTGGTGGTTGGGGGACCTTAACTGGTTCTGTGTTCACCTCTTCTGGGTTTATCAGGAATCGTAATGCACTGGGTGTGATGTCAAGATGGAAGTGTCACTTCAGACATATGGAGTTGATGATCACGCAGGATACAGAACTAGTGCTCTATAAAAGGTTGCAACCGTCGAGACAATATGACAGGTCAGTATTGCCCGATTTAAAGAGACTAGTTGCTTGATGTCCGATATATGTTTCGTACGGGGCAGTCACATTTCCAGCCCCAGGCCTAACATGTGATCGTCCGATACTGGATCGATGTACGCAATACTACGGTATACTACGCTTGATATAGATCTAATATTCCAGTAAGAATATTTCTGGAGAATTGGGTAGGCATGGCGCTTTGCTAGAAGCCAACCTTGTCTTGTAAATCGGTAAAAACGTAGTACGAGGTACGTACGTGTTTGGATTATCCAACGACCGTATTTACTGCCAACATATTCGGAGATCTCTTGGGTCGCTTCCTGAAGATTCACCTATGATGTTTGATTCGAACTTTATTAATCTTGGATTAATAACGGAGAAACTTTATCTTGGATAAAATGCCTTATTAGGAGAGAGAGAGAGATCGATTAATCTGGAATTAATCGATAAAATAATATATTCGATATATTATTAAACGAAATTAGATTTCGACGCGGAATTAAAATCGTATTTTAATTCGGGCAAACGAATTAATTTAGAATTAATTCATTAGCGAACTGAATAGTAATTTCGCAAGGCGTAATTATTTAACTCATGTCGCGACGGAAATTCGTTAATTTGGAATTAACGAAACCGAGCCCGAAAGTGCTTGCGGACACATTCGTATTTTGAATCGAGTGATATCCGCAAATCACATCGCGATATCTCATTACTTAATACGAATAGATAGTGAATGTATCTAGTCACCTTTGAGGGATGATGCATTGTCTCTAATCTCAAAGTATGGTAATGATAGCAAATGATGGATTCATTTTGGAGGGAAAGCCATGCACGGTTTTGGAAGGATTTTTGCTTTAAAAAATTCTTTTGGTATTAGATATCACTTCACTTTTCATTTTCCTTGGTCATTTTCACGTTTTTTGGCATGCAAAGGAAACAAAATCTAAAGTGAAACACTCTCCTCTCTTCCTCTCTTGCTCACGCCGTGAGCTGCACCAACAAGGCAGAAAATTGTTTTCTCATTCTCCATTTTTGCTAGCACAAGCAAGGAATCAAAGGAGGTGATAGGGAAACCACCTTGGAGCTTGGAATACACAAAGCTTGGAGCTTTCAACTCTTTTCTCCTCTTGGCCGAAACTTCAAGGATCTTGGAGCTTCAACCTTTGTTCATCTTTTCATCACAAAAGCTTTGTAAGTATGATTCCGCCATGCTTCAAGTTTATTATATATATTCATTTTGTTGTATTTCATAAGCTTAATCTTTCCTTGGGACTAATTATAGTAACCAACAGGTGACACGTGGCACGGCGCACGTTAGCAAAGTCAAACTTTTCTCAAATTCTGATTTGTGGACCCGGCGCATGATAGAAGATCCGGCGCATGCTGGGCGTCGCGGCGCGCAGTGATCCAGCGTCGCGATGCGCAGAAGATGAAAATATTCCTGTTGACGCATTTTTGTCCGGTTTTTCCCCAAATTGCCTCCAGTGCTGTCCAAACTTTATTTATCTGCAAGATAACAACAAAACACATCAAAACGTTCATAAATCTCGAGAAACAAAACAAAACATTAGGTCAAATGAATGAGAAATAGTGGTATAAATACCACTCATCAAACCTACAATTGGCATTTATCCAATTTGGGTTTTAGTTTGGTATCATCCAAACATATGCCTAGCATACCCAAATTTTCAGGAATGAGAATCCCGATTTCTTTCCTGTTCATATCTAATATGAAATCTGTCAAACAGATTTTATGGAACCTTATTCAAATAAGTTATTGCACTGTTTAAAGCTTATCCGTTGAAGGAAATGGTAGCTCAGAGCGACTCATGATTAACCTTATCATGTCCAACAAAATTCGGTTAGTCTGTCCGGACACACCGTTACTTTGACGTGTTCCGTGAGGAGTCCTCATTGAAATAATACTATACTCTTCCATTATATAAGAAACTTATTGCTTAAGTATTTTCCATTACGGTCTTACCGTGATGGTTAATACTTTAGCCGATCTGTTTGTCTATTTCGTGTCGAAAACTTAAAAGTTTCTGATTTGTGTTTCAAAAGAAACACAAAACCATAACGCGATGCCACATCCGTAAGGTCACAAAATATTCATATCCACATCTAGCCTAGCTAGACATGGGCCCACTTGCTTCGCTATGAACTAGGGCTAACATATAGGTGGCATTTACACTTTTACCAAGTAAATGTGTTATAGGCACTTTGCCTAATAAACTAGATTCGTAGACTTTATTTGATTGGAATCAAATCAGTCCTAGTATCCACTCTTCAAAAGTGTGGATATACGAGTCTTTTTTAATTGTGTCCCAGACAACAATGCCACAATTAGTTTTATCTGATCGAATCAGTTTGAGCTGTTTGTTTGTCATGTTATATATTTGAGATTTATTTATATTCAAAATATAAATTCTGTTATTCACATCTAATGTGTTTATCTCAATATCATCTTTATATAATGAAACACTTTAGTGTTCTAGAATATAAAGGTTCACCCGCAGCGGGTTAAACACTGATATAGAGATAATGTATCTAGTCAAACTAGTTACATTATAACAGTTCCCTAATTTAAGTACACACTCGAGGGTAGTTCCTAAAATTAGGTATCTACGGTTAAAACAGCGACTTTCGTCCCGTTTCCAATTCGTAGATAAATCTCTATTGAAGTCAGTATCATGTTCAAAACAGATTCTGAACATCAATACATATTTATATCACACTAAGTATCTAAAATCCAATTTTAATACTAGTAGTGAATATATTTATGACAAATATATTTGAAGTCAAAGCCTTGCTCGTTCTTCAATTCCTTCATGTGTGCTTTGTCCAAACGGCAGTCACGCTTCTGCGATCCTGTTTGCCATATTTAAGCAGACATTTTGGGATGTGTCCTTTATCTTCCTAGAAGATTATAATGATTTTGCCTTTGCCTTTTCAACACTCCATAAGCTTTTGGCCAAGCCTTGGCCTTCTAGAATATCGAAGTAAGGTGCGCCTTGCGCTACTTGCCTAATTGCAAACTTTGACTTTATCTCCTTGAGAATAGTCATTAACTCTCCAAGAGTTATTAATTGCAATTTAGTACTTCTAAAATCTAAGCATAGATTATGAAGATCCTTCAATTTCTGTATCATACTTTAAGGATCTAATCCTTAGTTCTGATTACGAAATTAAGGAGTCTACTGCGGTAAGTATAATGGATTAAGCGCTAAAGTTATCATCACATAAATCTTCCAAAGATTATGATCGACTATTTGCTTAACTCCGGGCTTATGCCTAATATGTTATTTTATCAAATAAAGTAACTTATTAGTTTCCAGGACCATCCTGAAATTTCTTCCCAATTAAACCATTTAAATACATTTTCCCTAGGATTATGTTTTAAATGTCAATCTTTCAATTTTATCTTGATTTTAATAGTCCAACTATTTAATCAACGATTTAGGTATTATTTATTATAATGATTACAATAGTCCAACTATTTAATCAACTATAATTTAATAGATTAAAATCAATTATATTGATTACTATAATCCAATTATAAAATCAACTATAAATGAATAGTTTGAATACAGTCCAACTGTTAATTAAAAACAACATTTAAATATTAGTCCAACTGACAATTAATTTATAACGACGAATGATATTTGTTTGAGCGCGTATGGAAAGTAATTAAACGAATATTACAAATTGAATTCTTGCCTCCCACTATTTTTCGGTGAGCCTCTAACCCTCTGTCGAGTACTCGGGAAACCGTGTTTCCTAGTGGGCTAGGATCCCGTTAAATATCACACAATCTTGACTTTGGCCAACAAATTGTATGATAATTAACTAGGTAGATCTCTAAGATCGATTGGATCCAATCCAATTCCTAGATCCGGTAGGGGGATATCCAAGTCCGAAACATATATCTTATATATGCCAATACATCCAATGTATTACCTAACCTTTTTCCTCTGAATCAACTAAGCCTTGGCTTTGGCACAACAAACTTAGCGATCCCAGTTAAGCGCGACCCATTGACCATGGAAAGCTTCGTAATCAATATCGATGGACAAGAAGTGGTCTTGACTTTGGTCAACAAACCACAACTTAGACAAGACACCAATATGAAACAAAGCCTTCATGATTCAAACACATCCTCGACGGACAAAGGCCTTGACTTTGGCCAACAAGCCAATGCCAGTCTTGGATCTTGAGTGAGAATCACTTAATGGAAGGAAAAACGCTTAATATTTTGCGAGGGTTTTTCGATTGCAAATTGGCAACCAATTTATTATCTATGTTAAGGTCTCATCATCATACACCCTTAAACATGCATTCTAAACACATAATAAAGCGCATATGATAAAATAATAATGATATGTGGATGGATACTTTACACATTGATCCTAGATCAAATCTCTCACTTTTCTCTCTCCTGCTAGCACATGTATTACTTATACCCGTTACACTACACTTCTAAAGAAACCTCATTTGCATTAAGGGGAATAGGTGAGAAGATAATACAAAGAATAAGGAGGTAATAAGGGTGGACACGCATGTCCAATTAATCAATTCCAAATTTATTACAACAATTTCTAAAATTGCCCCACCCATCTAATATCCATCTGATATACATTATCCATGCATCGCAACCATGTATTCACACAAGCATGTTATCAATCAATCTAATCAAATTAATTAATCTGATAATTAGTGATCATCCAATGTTCGAACAATGATTTTATTTTGTGCGAGTCAAACTCATTTTGCGAATAAGTACTCAAAGTACGAATTCTTGAATTAAATTAAACTACACAATTAAATCCAATTCAATTTGTTTTTAATACTAATTCACTATTTAATTCCAAATTAAATATCACACTTTATTTACGAACCTTTTACGACTTAAATTCTAAATTTAAGCGTTATGGGTCTCATAGCCTGATTAACGTCCAACGTCAATTTAATTAAAGTCCAATAGGCTTTTAATTAATTTCTTAAGGTGTGGACTTTTGGTCAACTCGGGTCGAACCCAATAACCAAAGTCCAATCCGCGAGTTACCCCATAAGCCCATAAATCAATTTAGGCCCATTAGGCCCAATTAAACTTGAAAGGTCCATTAGTCGCATTTGGGCTTTATGGAGGTGGTTTTGGGCCCAATTGGATCCAACAAATTTTGCCTAAACCCAACTTAGTACAACCAAGCCCAATAAGCCCAATAACAACATTACAAGCCCAATTTCCAAAATTAGCCCAATTCAATTAAATTACCAAATTCCAAATTCTTAATTTAATTAAACAAAGTGCATAGCATTATTAATCCCCCAAATCAATATTTCCAAAACATCAAATTAGCCTAATTAATCATGCTCATCATCATTAAATCATGTCCAACACAATTTAACAAAAATCAAACCCATACATGCTACTTAACTCTCGGCCAAGGGGAAATTTATATCCAATTTCAAATCCAATCCAATTGAATCAAATTAAACATTAAATCAACATTCCCAATTGATTTCTAACTCATCCAATGAATCAAAAAATCAAAATTCACCAAGACAAATAGGGTATCATATTTGCGGCCAAGCCTAATATTTTGGGGAAAAATATTCCAAACACAATTTCTTGAAATTGATCCAATAAATCTTCAATTCAACATCAATTAAGCATACTAAATCATCCAATTTCATTAATTCATGCTCAAAATCAATTTACCCAATTTTAAGCCCTAAAATATTTTCATGCTTTTCCTTGCTGTGATACCATTCTTGGAGTTTGCTAAGGTCCCAAGGATCAATAAACAAGCATGAAACATAAGTGAATACAATGAGGAGTTGTGGAATACTCACAACGAGCGGTTGAGCGATGCGATAGGCAACAAAAATTATCTTTTCTGCCCACTGGACTGCTCGGCAGTTTCTGTTTTGGCCTCCTCCATGTCGGTTTTGATCATCAAGAATTTGAGCTCCAAGCTTCGTGAAATGATTCCCGGCTTATGGGTGGACTTCCCTATCACCTTCGCATGATCCCGGAGTGTGCTAGCACTCTTGATTTTGCAACAAAATCACACTTAGCTTCCCTCCATTTTTGGTTCTGCCCAGCAAAACAGAAGAAGAATGGCGTGAGAGAGATGAGCAATTTTTTGCTCCAATTGCGTGAGAAGAGAGAGAGTGTGGAATGGTGTTGGTTTGTGAATTTGTGTATCTAATACACATAATTCTTTTTCAAAAATCAATAAATGATTTACAAAAATTTGGCTTTGTAAAGTCAACATAAAGCCACACCAACCTCCATCAACATCACTTCATTCATGTCAATCAATTGACAAGTGTCACATCAATCAAAGTGACTAATGATTTGACGCTTGATGCGACTAGCGTTTGACGCTTGATTTGACTTGCGTGTTGCACTCGAATTTGAAATGCGAATGCGCTCGCAAACAATCCCGGGCTCGGGTTCGCTAATCCCAAATTAACGAATTTCCATTGCGACGTAATTAAATGATTACGCCTAGCGAAGTCACTATTCACCTCGCTAACGAATTAATTCTAAATTAATTCATTCGCCCGAATTAAAATCTAATTTTAATTCCCATCGAATCGAATTCCGTTAATATATCGAATATATTAATTTACCGAAATTAATTCCAATTATCGTTTTCTCTCTTTAATTAATATTTTATACCAAATAAAATATCTCCGTAATTAATCCCAGATTAATTTTCTCTCTCATCTAATAAATCCCAGACTAATTAAAAGTGCGAGTCATACGTCATCGGTGAATCTTAGGAAGCGACCCATGAGATCCCCGTTGTGTTGGTTTCTATAATATGTCCCAAGGAAAGATTAAGCATACATGAAATACAACAAAGAATATATATAACATGAAAGTATGGCGGAATCATACTTACAATGCTATGTCGATGAAGAAAAAATCAAACCAAATGGAAGCTCCAAGGTGATGATTTTCGGCCAAGGTGAGAAGATGTGGAAAGCTCCAAGCTTGAGTATTCCAAGCTCTATGATGGTTTCCCTATCACCTCTTTTGATCCCTTGAAAGGTGCTAGCCTTGCATGTTCCAAACAACAACCTTTTCTTCAAGCTTTTGGCAACCAAAATGGAAGAAAATGGAGACCAAAACTGTTTCATGTTTTTTCGGTCAAGAAAAGAGAGAGAAGAGAGGATTTTTCTTAATTGATTTTGATACCAAAAATCAATTTATATTTATGCCATAATATTTATTAAATAATAATAAATCTATGACACAAGCCATGCAAAGGCTTAGAGTGTCAAACACTCAAATTCCATGCATAACATTAGAGTGTATTATACACTATCACCATGCAATGTATTATCAATAAAATAATACATATAATGACATGTGTCAAGTGGGCCCCACACGTTTCCAAATGAAAGTGGGCCCACGTCCACTCACGCGTTTGGGTTCGATATTTCCGAAATACGAACTTGCGTCGCGACGTTAATTAAATCGAATTTAAATAAATAATCGCTCCTAGCGAAATTATTATTTACGTCGCTTACGAATTAATTCTAAATTAACTCGTATGCCCGAATTAAAATCTAATTTTAATTTCGCGTCGAAATCGAATTTCAATTATTTTATATCGAATATAATAATTTTACTGATTAATCCAAATTAATCGTTCTCTCTCTCTAAATAAGGCACTTTATCCGAGATAAAGTTTCTCCGCAATTAATCCAAGATTATTTAAGTTCGAATCAAATATCATAGGTGAATCTCAGGAAGCGACCCAAGAGATCTCCGGATATGTTGGCAGTGAATACGGTCGTCGGATAATCCGAACACGCACGTACCTCGTACTACGTTCTTACCGATTCACAAGACAAGGTTGGCTTCTAGCAAAGCGCCATGCCTACCCAATTCTCCAGAAATATTCTTATAGGAATATAAGATCTATATCAAGCGTAGTAGTAGTATACCGTAGTATTGCGTACATCGATCCAGTATCGGATGATCACATGCTAGGCCTGGGGCTGGAGATGTGTCTGCCCCGTACGAAACATATATCGGACATCAAGCAACTAGTCTCTTTAAATCGGACAATCCTGACCTGGCATATGTCCCGACGGTTGCAACCTTTTATAGAGTGCTAGTTCTGTGTCCTGCGTGATCATCACCTCCATATGTCTGAAGCGATACTTCCATCTTGACATCACATCCAGTACACTACGATTCTCGATAAACCCAGAAGAGGTGTACACAGAACCGGTTAAGGTCCCCAACCACCAAAACCAAAGTTTACCGATTGTCGCAAGTACTAGCGATGTAAGTCTCAGGTTAAGACCATATACACCTACCCTGATGCGGCCTCCCATAGACACGCAGACATACTACCAATGGGATTCCGCGGGGTCTATCCAGAGCGAAGCTGTTTTCCGTACCATCGGTAAAACACAACCTCCTATCGCACTTGCATAAGTATCCAATACTTAAATATATGAGAACTATGCCGTTGTGCCCTCACAACGTGCACAGCGCAATACTAGTCTATTCCGCATTATCGATGTCCAGTCTCGATAATACTACGACTAGGGATATTTAATGATTAAACCTTTGGGGACTGATACTGTCTCATATCATTCTCAGTCCAGGTACTAATCATATGGACTTTCGCCATTTATAAATCAAAGTAAACAATATTACAAAACGGCAAAAGGCAATTTCATTATCACATAGTTAATTTTGTACAATAATACAATATCATTTACAAACAGTGACGCTATGGGACATAATGTCTAACAATCTCCCACTTGGCCTATAGCTAGTCACTCAAGCATCTAATACCCGAACTATGTATGTGTCGTTCAAAACTTGCTGAAGAACAGCTTTTCGTCAGCGGATCTGCAATGTTGTCATCTGATGTGACCTCTCGACTTTTACATCGCCACGATGTAAATCTCCCGTATCAGATGATAACGTCGAAGAACATGCTTGGACCGTTGATGAGACCTTGGTTCCTTAGCCTGTGCTATAGCCCCGTTATTGTCACAATACAATGGAACGGGCTCAGCTGCTAACGGAACTACTCCTAATCCGATTAGGAACTTTCGGATCCAAACTGCCCCTTTGCTGCTTCAGATGCAGCGATGTACTCCGCTTCTGTTGTTGAATCGGCAACAGTATCTTGCTTGGAAGATTTCCAGCTCACTGCTCCGTTATTCAAGCAAAAATTGTACCCGGATTGCGACTTGTAGTCATCCTTGTCGGTTTGGAAACTTGCATCGGTATACCCAGATACCGCAAGTTCTCCACCTCCATAAATTAAGAAAGCATCCTTAGTTCGTTTAAGATACTTAAGGATATTCTTAACTGCTATCCAGTGACCTTCACCTGGATCGGCCTGATAGCGACTGCACATGCTCAAAGCATATGAGACATCAGGTCGTGTACATATCATGGCATACATGATCGATCCGACTGCCGAGGCGAACGGTATCCGACTCATGTGGTCTCTCTCTTCCTGAGTCTTAGGAACATGTCCTTAGACAGAGAGGTACCACGTACCACTGGAACCAATCCCCTCTTGGATTGTTCCATGTTGAATCGCTTCAACACTTTATCAATGTATGTACTCTGGGAGAGTCCAAGCAGCTTTCTAGATCTATCCCTGTAGATCTTTATTCCAAGAATAAAGGCTGCTTCTCCCAGATCTTTCATGGAGAATTTTAATGAAAGCCAAGCTTTCACCGACGTTAGCATGGGAATGTCATTGCCTATAAGCAATACGTCGTCGACATAAAGGACAATAAAAGTAAGTGCTCTCCCACTAACCTTCTTGTATACACAAGGGTCATCTGCGTTTTGCACGAAATCATTTACTTTTATGATCTCATCAAAACGCTGATTCCATGACCGTGATGCTTGTTTCAATCCATAAATGGATCGATTTAACTTACAAACCTTGTTTGCAAGTCTAGGTACGATAAAACCGTCAGGCTGTTGCATATAAACATCCTCCAAAAGGTTTCCGTTAAGGAAAGCGGTTTTAACGTCCATCTGCCATATCTCGTAATCGAAATATGCAGCTATTGCAAGCATTATCCGAATGGATTTAATCATGGCAACGGGTGAGAAGGTTTCGTCATAATCAATACCATATTGTTGACGATACCCTTCGCTACAAGCCTAGCCTTGTACGTTTGTACGTTGCCATCCATGTCGGTCTTCTTCTTGAAGATCCATCTGCATCCAATAGGCTTTACGCCTTCTGGTGCATCAACCAGTGTCCAAACTTGGTTGGCGTACATGGAATCCATCTCGGACTTCATGGCTTCTTGCCATAAAGCGGAATCGATATTTTGTATCGCTTCCTCATACGTAGCCGGCTCATTATCCTTAATAAGATTAATATCTATATGAGGTGAGATCAGGAACCCATACCTCTCAGGTACTGTTCTGACTCTCTCCGACCTACGCGGTCCTTGTGTATGTGAAGTTTGTGGTACAGACTCATCCCGGACGGTCTGTTCTTGTTCCGTCGTTGATTCATTGCCAGGAACAGTATCACTACGATCTTCATCGAGTTCTACTTTCCTCCCACTTACCACTGCATTTATAAAATCCTTCTCAAGGAAAAATGCTTGTAGAGCAACAAATACTTTGTTCTCTTGTGGGTGATAGAAGTAATATCCTTTGGTTTCCCTAGGATATCCTACAAAAAGGCATTTATCAGTTTTGGGTTCAAGTTTGGTACTTCCAAACGTTTAACATATGCCCAGCATCCCCAAATCTTTAGGAAAGAGAAACCTGGTTTCCTTCCTGTCCATATCTCATATGGGGTCTGTTTAACAGACTTCGATGGTACCTTATTCAAAATAAGTATAGCACTGTTTAATGCGTATCCCAGAAGGATATTGGTAGCTAAGTGCGACTCATCATTGTCCTCACCATGTCCAACAAGGTGCGGTTTCTCCGTTCGGACACACCGTTTAATTGCGGTGTTCCAGGAGGAGTCCACTGTGATAGAATACCATATTCTTTCAAGTAATCTTGAAACTCATAACTTAAGTATTCGCCACCACGGTCTGACCGTAATGTCTTAATACTCTTCCCAGTTGGTTTCTCCACTTCGTGTCGAAACTCTTTGAATTTCTCAAAAGTTTCCGACTTGTGTCTCATAAGATACACATAACCGTAACGAGATGCATCATCTGTAAAGGTTACGAAGTAGTGAAATCCACCTCTAGCCTGGCTAGACATGGGCCCGCATACGTCAGTATGAACGAGGGCCAATAGTTCTGTGGCACGTTCACCTTTACCGCTAAAAGGTGATTTAGGCATTTTGCCTAAAAGACAAGATTCGCAGACGTCATATGAATTGGGATCAAATTCGTCCAAGTACCCACTCTTCGAAAGTGTGGATATGCGAGTCTTGTTGTGTGTCCTAGACGACAATGCCATATATAAGCTTCATCTTTTAGATTACTTCTTTTGAGCCTTTTGTTTGTCATTTTAGGAGATTCATTTATATTCAAAATATAAAGACCGTTATTTGCAACAGCTGTGCAAATTCTGCATCATTTTTATATAAATAACACCCAGTGTTCCTGAATACAAAAGTGTAACCCTGCTGGGTTAACAAGGACACAGATATAATATTCCTAGTTAAACTAGGTACAAAATAACAGTTCAAAAGTTTAAGTTCATGCCCTGAGGGCAGTACTAAAACAAAAGTCCCTACGGCCAAAACAGCAACTGGTGTTCCGTTTCCGACCCGTAGATCCATCTCCCCTGATGCCAGCACCCTGCTATCATGCAGATCCTGCACATCAGTACAAATATGAGCACCACAACCAGAATCAAAAAATCCAATTTTTAAAACTAGAAGTATTCATATTTATCTCAATAACAAACATACCAGAGGCAATAGCCTTGCTAGCCTTGATATCCTCCCTCTGCACAATGCTCATTCGGCAGTCACGTTTCCAGTGACCCCTCTTGCCGCAGTTGAGGCAGATGTCGCGAGATTTGTCCTTTGGCTTTCCTAGAAGCCACTGTCAACTTGCCTTTGCCCTTCTTCTTGAACTTCTTCTTCCTGCACCTCCAATTGCCTGGGGCCACCCTTTGGCGCATGAGAGGTCAATGCAAAATGCGCCTCGCGCTTGCTCCCTTTAGGAGTTCCCTTTCGGACTCCTTCAAGACAGATAACAGCTCTCCAAGAGTGTCATCTGTATCCATCAACTTGTAGTTGATTATGATTTGTTTCCAAGTATCAGGAAGTGACTGCAAGATCATATCTATAGTCAGCTCAGCCTCCAAGACTATTCCCATATTGGCCAACTCATCAATATCGGCGATCATTTGAGTCCCGTGGGCTTCAACTGATGCGCCGTCTGTCATCCGGGAGCGGAAGAGTTTCCTTACTAGCTCGTACCTCTTCATCCGCTTATTGGTGCGGTGAAGATCACGCAATCTTGCCATCATGTTATAGGGATCCAAGTCCCTGTACTGGCGTCTGAAATGCTGGGTCATTGCAGCTAGCATAACTGACTGAGCTTGGTCACAATCGTCACTATGAGTCTTCCATAACTCTAGCTCCAGTGGCTCAGTGGGTTTAGGCGGGAGAGGTCTCTGAATAGTATACAGTATCCTCTCAGCCCCAAGCACTATCTTGAGGTTCATTTCCCAGTCGGCAAAGTTTGTCCTTTGAAGACATTATCGCCCATGATTATGTCGCGGATATTACCTTTGCCAATCATCTTGACAACTATAGTCCAACTATAAAGTCAACGATGTTATGGGTACAGTCAAACTGTTACTAAGTAAAAATAACAATATATTAGTCCAACTAATTATTTAAAATATTGACGAAATAATTTGAAAGACGCGTAAGGCTAAATATCTGAATGAATTGCAAATTCAATAATAGCCTCCCACTATTTTCTTCAAGTTTCTAACCCTCTGTAGAGAACTCGGGAAATAGAATTTCCTAGTGGGCTAGGATCCGTTAAATAACACACAACCTTGACTTTGGCCAATAAAAATTGTATGCTATTTAACTTAGGTAGATCTCCATGATCAATTGGATCTCATCCAATTCCTAGATCCGGTTAGGTGGACATCCAAGTCCGAAACATATGTATAATGTCAATGTATCTAATACATTTTCCTAACCCTATCCTCCGAATCAACTAGGCTTGGCTTTGGCCAAAAACAAACCTAATGATTCCAGTTAAGCGGGACCCATTGACGAGGAAAGTTTCGTAATCAATGTCGTTGGACAAAAAGTGATCTTGACTTTGGCCAATAAAAATCACGATTTGGACAAGACACCGATATGCAACAAAACTCTCATGATTCAAGTACATCCTTGATTGACAAAGGTCTTGACTTTGGTCAAAAACAAACCAATGCCAACTTCGGATCTTGAACAAGAACCATTCAATGGAAGGATATTCGCTTAATATAAATTGAGGGATTTTCGCGTAATTGGCAACCAATTTATTTATCTTTGTTAGGTCTCATCATCATACACCCTTAAGCATGCTTCTAAAACATCATAAAGCGCGTGTAAAGTAAATATAGTGATATGCGGATGGATATATAAACAACTTGTTCCTAGAACAAATCACTCCCTTTCCTCTCCCCGTTAGCACTATTCTACTTCTACCCAATTACATAATACAATAAGAGAAACCTCATTTACATTGAGGGGAATTAGGTGAGAAGAGAATACAAAGAGATAAAGAGATAAGGCTGGACACGCAGGTCCAATTTATAAATTCCAAATTACAATAATTTCTAAAATTACCCTTTCCCTTCTAATATCCATCCGATATACACTATTCATTCATCACATACATATATATTCAAACAAGACATGCTTTTACAACCAATCTAATCAATTAATTAGTCTTTGTTTAAGTGATCATCCAATGTTCAAACAACGGTTTGATTTTGCGCGAGTCCAACTCGATTGAGAATAAGTACATAAGGTACGAATTCGCGAATTATATCGAACTACTAATTAAATCTAATTCAATTCGTATTCAATACTAATTCAATTATTTAATTCCAAATTAAATATTTACACTTTTAATGTGCTTTAAAGACTTAGATTCTAAATCTAATCTCATTGGGCCTCAAAGCCCAACTAACATCCAATTTGAAATTAATTCAAGTCAAATGGACTTAGAATTGATTTATTAAGGCTTGGGCTTTGGTCAATGTGGGTCAAACCCATTACCAAGCCCCAAATAAGGAATCACCCTTAAATGCCATAAAACCAATTTTAAGCCCATAAGGCCCAATTAAATTTTAAAGCCCATTATATTATTTTGGACTTAATGGAGTGATTTAGGCCCAAATTGGATCCAATCCTTTTGGCCCAAATCTACTTGGTCCAACCAAGCCCATTATGCCCAAATACAATATTAAAAGCTCAATTCACCAATTAAGCCCATTAATTAAATTTTAATATTCCAAACATTAAAGTCCAATTAATTAAAGTGTAATACCAAGATTAATACATTAAACCAAATATTTCAAAAAATACCCATTTAATTTATTAATCATGTATTGTTCAAAATAAATGTCCAACATTAATTTTAACAAAAATCAACTCCTTTACATGTCCTTGTACATTCGGCCAAGGTGAGTTTTTTTGTGTCGATTTGTTTTTCAATCCGATTGAATTACTAATCTACGTCCCGTACACGTTCTAAGTCATCTAATGATCTTAAACACAAAAAATTCCAATCCACTCCAAGTAGCAACACATTCGGCCAAGGCATGGATTTGGGGAAAAAATCATCCAATGCATTTTTCATAAAATTGATTCCATGTAACATCATTCTATATACATGTAAGCATTCTTATTAATCAAATTTCATAAGAACATGCTTCAATCAATTTCACCATACCATTCGGCCAAGGTCAAAATTTTGGGGAAAAATCATCCAATGCATTTTTCATAAAATTGATTCCATATAACATCATGTCATATACATGCAAGCATACTTATTCATCAAATTTCACAAGACATGCTTCAACCAATTTAACACACCCATTCGGCCAAGGTTAAATTTTGGGGAAAAATCATCCAATGCATTTTTCATAAAATTGATTCCATATAACATCATTCTATATACATGCAAGCATACTTATTCATCAAATTTCACAAGAACATGCTTCAACCAATTTTATCAAATTTTAACCTAAAGTATTCATGCTTAACCATGGCTCCATGATACCATTGTTGGTTTCTTAATATGTCCCAAGGAAAGATAAGCATACATGAAATACAACAAAGAATATATATAAACATGAAGTATGGCGGAATCATACTTACAATGCTATGTCGATGAAGAAAAAATCAAACCAAATGGAAGCTCCAAGGTGAATGATTTTCGGCCAAGGTGAGAAGATGTGGAAAGCTCCAAGCTTTGAGTATTCCAAGCTCTATGATGGTTTCCCTATCACCTCTTTTGATCCCTTGAAAGGTGCTAGCCTTGCATGTTCCAAACAACAACCTTTCTTCAATCTTTTGGCAACCAAAATGGAAGAAAATGGAGACCAAAACTGTTCAGTTTTCGGTCAGAAAGAGAGAGAAGAGAGGATTTTTCTTAATTGATTTTGATACCAAAAATCAATTTATATTTATGCCATAATATTTATTAAATAATAATAAATCTATGACACAAGCCATGCAAAGGCTTAGAGTGTCAAACACTCAAATTCCATGCATAACATTAGAGTGTATTATACACTATCACCATGCAATGTATTATCAATAAAATAATACATATAATGACATGTGTCAAGTGGGCCCCACACGTTTCCAAATGAAAGTGGGCCCACGTCCACTCACGCGTTCGGGTTCGATATTTCCGAAATACCGAACTTGCGTCGCGACGTTAATTAAATCGAATTTAAATAAATAATCGCTCTAGCGAAATTATTATTTACGTCGCTTACGAATTATTCTAAATTAACTCGTATGCCCGAATTAAAATCTAATTTTAATTTCGCGTCGAAATCGAATTTCAATATATTATATCGAATATAATAATTTTACTGATTAATTCCAAATTAATCGTTCTCTCTCTCTAAATAAGGCACTTTATCCGAGATAAAGTTCTCCGCAATTATTCTTATAGGAAATAAGATCTATATCAAGCGTAGTATACCGTAGTATTGCGTACATCGATCCAGTATCGGATGATCACATGCTGGCCTGGGGCTGGAGATGTGTCTGCCCCGTACGAAACAATATCGGACATCAAGCAACTAGTCTCTTTAAATCGGACAATCCTGACCTGGTCATATTGTCCCGACGGTTGCCAACCTTTTATAGAGTGCTAGTTCTGTGTCCTGCGTGATCATCACCTCCATATGTCTGAAGCGATACTTCCATCTTGACATCACATCCAGTACACTACGATTCTCGATAAACCCAGAAGAGGGTACACAGAACCGGTTAAGGTCCCCAACCACCAAAACCAAAGTTTACCGATTGTCGCAAGTACTAGCGATGTAAGTCTCAGGTTAGACCATATACACCTACCCTGATGCGGCCTCCCATAGACACGCAGACATACTACCAATGGGATTCCGCGGGGTCTATCCAGAGCGAAGCTGTTTTCCGTACCATCGGAAGAAAACACAACCTCCTATCGCACTTGCATAAGTATCCAATACTTAAATATATGAGACCTATGCCGTTGTGCCCTCACAACGTGCACAAGCGCAATACTAGTCTATTCCGCATTATCGATGTCCAGTCTCGATAATACTACGACTAGGGATATTTAATGATTAAACCTTGGGGACTGATACTGTCTCATATCATTCTCAGTCCAGGTACTAATCATATGGACTTTCGCCATTTATAAATCAAAGTAAACATATTACAAAACGGCAAAAGGCAATTTCAGTATCACATAGTTAATTTGTACAATAATACAATATCATTTACAAACAGTGACGCTATGGGACATAATGTCTAACACCCCGGATATGTTGGCAGAAATTCGGTCGTCGGACTATCCGAACCGTAAGTACCAAATACTACGTTTACCGATTTACAAGACAATGTTGGCTTCTAGCAAAAACGCCATGCCTACCCAATTCTCAGAAATATCCTTACAGGATTAAAGGATCTTTATCAGGCGTAGTGTACATAGTATTGCGTATTTCGATCCAGTATCGGATGATCACATGCAAGGCCTGGGGCTGTAGAGTTGTCTGTCCCGTACGAAGCATATATCGGATTACTAGCAACTAGTCTCTTTAATATCGGATAATCATGACCAAGTCATATTATCCCGACGGTTGGTTGCAACCTTTTTAGAGAACCAGTTTTGTATCCCTGCGCGATCATCAACTCCATATGACTGGAGTGACACTTCCGTCTTGACATCACAACCCAACACAGTACGATTCTCAATATACCCAGCATAGGCGTACATAGAACCTGTTAAAGCCCTGGACGACCGCAACCAAAGTATATTGATTGTCGCAAGCATTAGCGGTGCAAGTCTCAGGTTAAGACCAAATACACCTACCATGATTTCGGACTTCCTTAGACACATAGTCATACTACCAATGGAATTCTGAGGGGGTCTTATCCAGAGCGAAGCTGTTTCCCGTACCATCGATAAAATACAACCTCCTATTACACTTGCATGAGTATCGATAATCATGATTTATCCTTCGTGGACTGATACTGTCTTATATCATTTTCAATCCAGGAACAAATCATAGGGACCTCCTATCATTTATATATCTAGGTGATCTAATCACAAATGATAAGAGTGCAATCTCCTTTGTCACATAGTTAATTTGTACAAAAACACCATGATCTGTACAAATAGTGACGCTATGGGTCATAATTGTCCAACAACAAGCCTTTAAACCCCTAGGTGTCCCTAGTGGACGAGTTGTAGTCTCGTGAAGGTTTACAGCAATGATACCCACAAACATTTTACAAAAGTATAAAGGTAGTGAAACTAATGCACACAAAAGCAAAAAGACAAGCGAAAAGAATAAAGAAAGAAGTTAGTGACTAATCAGGTGAAACTTCTACTCCAAGTTACTAGTTGTTTTCTTTCTTTCTAAATTACTGAATAAGTAAATTCTCCGATCATTTTTACCATTCTCCATATACACAGCCAACAAAATATTAAACAACTCATTTTTGCCCACAACAGTCACAAGTATAGTTGATAAGAGAGTAATATTTTTTACTAAAGTTTTATCAGAATTCACACCTTTTTGTAGCAATGGAATAATTTTTCTGATTTTTCTGATTTTTTTCTTTGATTTTTGATTTTTTTTTTTATTTATATACAATACCTTCCGTCTATGTAGCGAGCTTTGGGTCGGTGGCTCCCAACCAGTTGGCTTTAGGGCACCAGGTGTTTAAGACACCCCTACGGACTTAATTACTCAGACTTCAAATATATATATATTTTCTGCAGCATCTTTGATCCATGTAGCGAGCTTTGGCCAGTGACTCCCAAACCAATTGGTCTTAGGGCACTAGGTGTTAAAACACCCTTACAGACTTAATAACTCGGATCTCAGACATTTTTTTATTTTTTTATTTAATTTTTTTTTTTGCTCCATTGTTTTTTTTGAGATGCTTCCTCCAATTAAACTAGGCACGAAATATTACAAACTTTTGAATTTTAGCTCATGTCCGTATGTTACTATGTATGTTGATAATACCTGTCAACTGAGCATATGAAGAGCCATTTTAGTCAATTTTATGGAGAATTCACAAATTAAATAATTCAAAAGAAATAAACAAAAATTAACTTGTTCCAAAATAGGTTTGAGATACGTTCTCAGGAGTGGAAACTCCTTACACAGCTCTTTTACCAATTTCACCTTTTTAGTCAAAATAAAAACAAAAATGCAAAATATTTTTGTACTTTTTGAAAATTTTTCAATTTTTTTTTTGTATTTTTCGATAAATTTTGGCCTAAAAATAAAAACAACACACAACTAAAAACAAGATACTAATCAACTAATTCCCTCCCTCAAACCTAAATGAGACATTATCCCCAATTTTTTAAACAGTAGAAGAGAAGTTAAGAAGGTCGTACCTGGTTAGCTGAAAATCTACGAAAAATTACCGATTAAGATCTATGTCCAATTTACGCTTCTTACCATGATAGATATCTGACCAGTTCAACTTGGAAAGAATGGGGTCGATTTTTGGTTCAAAGGCTAGGATTTGGTCAATTAATTCTTCGGCCTTTGTCGCAATCAGGAAAATATCTTGTACTGATTTGGTGAAAAACTCGTGTCATTTGGCTTCCGCAAGAAATACAAACAGAAAATCGAAGAAATGCTCAATGTTAAGTAATCCAATGGGCTTCCGATGAATGTTCAAGTGCACCCATGATTCTACTGTGAATATTTCTTCAAACATTTCGAGCCCACCTGGTAAAGCAATAAACGCAATCAGCAGTATGA